>OW285239.1:171277966-171459607 GCA_935421215.2 Melolontha melolontha | reverse complement strand
CCTACGTTTCGCCTCTATGACAGTTTTCCCGATTGAATCCATTTTTCACATTCGCAAACAGCTTTCAAATGCTTGTAAATTTCGATGAGCGCACAACCTGCCAGCGTTAAAAATTCTAAAACGAATCATTGCTTGGTACGCATCTCCGATTCGACTAATGTTAAATTACACTATTGCTCACCGACGGTACATAGAACAATGTAACTTTGCATGCTAAGATGAGATACTCGAAATTACTCTTTGCAGGTTAGAACATGTTCTTATTTCTACTGCTTACATGATGACGTATATATCAAGCTGCCCCTCGTAATTGTCGCTTAAAATTATTGACCCTTGTAATTATATGTTATGATAAATAATAACATTAAAATTTAAGAGTACGCAGTAAGAATACATTAGCAATACCATTTCGTGTTTTACCGTCATCACCGGCTGTTTTCCTTCTTAGTAATTGTATAAGCATACACATAAAAAATGCATATACACATACAAATGCTGCGATGCTAATAAATGCAACGTCCAAAGACACTTGTCGATATGCATGGAGCACGAACGAAATTTATTCTTAATGTTTTCCTCCAGCACATCGATGGATGAACGAGTGAAGCATTTACGTGAATGCTAAAACGATGAACTGAATGAGTATGGACAGGAATGTGATGCCGATGCGTTATTTTGTATCTTCTCCTTAGCGGAGACGAATAAAATTCATGCAATGGAAGGATCGATGCCATTAAGTGAATAGAGATGATAACGGCCATTCATTGAATTTAAATGGATAATTTCTTTTACAATCGCGTGCATGGTGTCTTATAAGTAAACAAATATCTAGATTTAATAAAAGGAATTAAAAAAGCAGGTACTTTTGCTAGTAAAGGTTTATTAGCTTGCACGAATACCAAGGCGGACGACAGAAGAATATAAGTTAGTGACATGCATTCATTGATTTATTCTTGATGCAAGACTACCAAAAAATACAATAATATCTACGATAATAATGTGTCAATGACACAGAAATTGCTTTGTACCAATGGAAATTTTATGGCTAATTTTCCCAAAAACACTGAACTTATCAAATATAACAATATCTGAAAAGACATCACAGAAAGTTCCGATGAAATAACAGTGTGTATAACATATACCACAGAATAGGTATATACATAGGTATAGTTCGTAAAGTATAAGTTTTCAGATCAATGCCAAATTCAAAGCATATGATTCAAATCAGTACTGCAGAGTCAAATAAAGTCAATATTCAATCGCGGAAATAACCGTTTGTCATCATAAAATATAAACGTCATGTTTTGCAATATTGTCAAAATTTTAGTATGTCACTTGCAATATAACCAAAGAAAGCATATACATAACCTACATGTCAAAATAATAATCATGAGTAAAGCAGGAACATGAATAGCTCAAAAGTATTGTTTCTTTTCTAGTATAAATATATTCATTCTATTCAAGAAAACTATGCGCAAATTCGAACAAATTACCAGGCATCTAAGAAATATTCTGTAAAATAAATAGGTAGGTTAGAAATGTCAAAGTGATAATCAAACAATTTCGTACTTATTGTCACTAATTGATATTACTATTTATTATCAGTATTGTTATGAAAAGAACGGATTTTGTAATTTTTTTATGACAAACTAAATATTCAAATTAGAAAAATGGTTAACCTAGAAGTCAGAATACCGGAAACAAAGTCAATAAACAACTGTATTCAAATAATTTTACAGCAAGCCGAATATCATAAGACTATCTCCTGGACAACTTATCCTTTTTATTTAATATAATATTTCAAAGACGTACGTCTTAACTTCAAATGACAAACGTGTGTAGTATTACAGCGCGTATTCATGTGTGTTAGAAAGAGATAAAGTACAATTTGCGGTTCCCACTTGGGCAGTACGAACTGAAAACTTATACTTTATGAACTATATATACATATTGCTATGAATAGTGGTTTTGAAATTGGTTATACGACTATTCACTACAAATTTGTCCAGCTTAGATTTTCAGTCGGTTTATTTTCAAAATGGGACTGCTTCCTTCTCAGAGTTCCAATCGGAAAAGTGGAAAACACAATTGAATTAATAAAATATTTAGGCGCCCCTCAAAATTTATTTGAGAAAAATAGTAATAATATCTTTGAGTTACTTATGAGCACAAAAGAAAAAGGTCAATTTAAAAATAAACACAATAAAATTTAAACGAAACTTTAATACAAAAATCAAAAATAGAAAAAAAATGTTATCTTTATAAAGTATAAAAATTAATATTGCCTCATTTAACAATATTCTTAAGGTAAAAATAACGCATGGAAGTGACCGCAGCATGCGATCAAAAACCTTTGTGACTTCCGATCAAAATTAAACTAATAAATTACAAAGATGCTTTTTAATTTCTCCAATAAGAAACAAAATCAAAATAACCTATTTGACAGACCGAAACAAACTCTAACGCATGTGCAACCACATATAAAAAAAATGCCCTTGATATCCCAAGCGTACTAAAATTTTACAGTTACAGGAAAGTTTTTTTTTATACTAGAAATTTTAAAAAACCTTCTTTGTCATTTATATCAAATAACTAAGATTAAATTTCAAAACGATAATAATAATAATACAATAGAAAATTACAATATTCAAATCGTTCAATATAAAAAAATAAGATATCTTTTAAAAAATATATTACTTACGTAAAAAATATATTCATATACTCGAGACACATGAGTAAGAAAGTGTTAAAAATCAATTACGAGATTCACAAACTCGTAAAATAAATCGGTAATGATATAAGTAAGCACAAAAACACAATTAAATCAAAAAACAAAAACCGAAATTACTTAAACAAAGATAAAGATTTATCTTTAAATAAACACACCTTTCTTATTTCACTGAACACTTGTGTCTGGATACAGCTAGCACGCAGGCTACGCTTAAAAAAAATACAGTTATAAAAATCGTCCACAGAAAATCAAACGGCTTTCTCAAACTGCGCAACTTTTCAAAATATTTGTGGGGAAAAGTTCATAGCAATATGTACCTATTCTGTGCCTATACACGAATACCTGCATTATGTTTGTCAAGGTTACTTTATCTATCTTGTGCTAGCTGAATCCGTCAATGCTATTTACCATTGCTAGATTTGGGTTTATATACAGAGCGTCCTTGAAATAAAAAGACTACGTGTGAAAAATAGAAAGATGTAAAATTATGTAGAATATGAATCTAAAATATTGTGAGTGAATAACGACGAGAACCTCAAAATTAAAAACCTCCTCAAAATTGCATTATGTTCCGCCTATGAATTCAAAATATTCAGAATATAAATACTCTCATGGACAAAAAATTCCAGACACTGAAATAAATGTCTGTTATCATAATTAAAACTACTTTTTCTTGCTTTTTTTTTCGCAAGGCATGACATATTATCTATGAAATAAGAATTGGAAATTAAAGAAGATGCAATACCTTTAATTGAATTCATTCGGTTTTTACTTGATGAAGATCAATAATTTAAAATAGAAATGAAACTAATGGTTAAAATATTAACTTTTTTAATAAATAATCGCAAAACGACGACCATTGTTTCGCCAGCACAGTGGCTTCATCAGGTACTTCCAGCTAAAGAGCACGTTACAAACTCTAGTTTGTAAAATACTTAGAGCATCGTCATTTAAACATGTAAAAAAATTTTGTAAACTATCGAAATTTTCTGCATAAAAACTAGTAGCTTCCAACCATGTTCCCCATCTAGTTATTACTGGAGAGGGAGGCAGTGACAAAGATGGAAGTTGTTCCCTGTAAAGAGCTACTCTCAACGGTGCTTTTCTGAAAACTTTTTTAAAAGAGGATAGAAGTCTATGAACTTCCGGAAAGGTGTCTGATATATATCCACAGATTTTGCGGAGAGCATGTGCTACACAAGTACTATGCAACATACTAGGACATGTTTCTTTTAATAGTCTGCCTGTTTTGAACATAGAGTAGTCGACGTATGCGATGCAAGTACCTGGGAGTCGAGATAACAAGCTCCAAAAACCTACAACAGGAAGTCAGAACACAAATGAATACAGCCTCGAGAATTTCTGGCTACCTAAGGGACCTCATATGGAGGAATAAATACATGTCCATCGAAAGTAGAGTCCGCATATATAAAACAGCCGTGAGACCGGTGATTACATACGCAGTGGAAACCCGAGCGGACACAACAAAAACGAAGAGCATGATGAGAGCAACGGAGATGAGGACCTTAAGGAATATCAGAGGAGTAAACTTGAGAGATCATGTAAGAAGCAGGGATATACGAACAGACCTTAAAATTCAAGACGTCGCACAGTGCGAAATTTAGGAAGTTTAGCGGAACTTTATTCAATTTTTGAAATACGTAAAATGCATAAGATTATTTATTATTTTGTTAGGTAAATACCCCGCCTCTAAAACCTCATACTCAGTTTGGGGATTTACCCTGCGAAAGAACCGCTAAATGCACCTGAAATTCGCATTACTTATTCAATCATACTTTTTGCCTATAGAAAGCTATTCGATTTGTTAAAGTTAATTGAGTGGTACATAGAAATGACAAATCAGTAGGCCATGACTTTTTCTTCATGTATTTTATTAGAAAATTGTCAATTATTGGCATTTAATTAATTGCAAAATCTTTCCTTGCTCGTGTGTGATTTGTTCGTGGAAAAAGTGATTTTTAAGAAGTAAGTTAAATTTACATTTTTAACTTTAGTGGAGATTTTAAAAAGTGATACCATATAATACCAGCTTGAAACGCACAACATTTTAAATTTTTTTTTCCCTCTGTTGAAAACTCAAAAGATCTTCTGCGATATTTTGCGATCTTCTTTTAAATGAAACATTTTCCAGAATGACTTTGCAAGTTTCATATAATGTGATAACCTGATTAAGTAATGTTTATAATACTTGTTATAGTCAAGGCGTGGCCCTGGTCTTATTTGCGTTGTATTAGAAAACACGACCTCGGTCCACCAAGGGATCAGTGATAGCTAGATAGTCAGTAAGACATAGCGAGTGCGGGATAGATCTCTCCTTTGACTACTGTTCTATTTATTGTTATGTATGTAGTAATTGTTATATTTTAGTAAAGTGTTATCTAATTATACTACGTTAAACCAACCTTATCTGCGTATTATTTGATTCTTATACGCATCTGCGTTCCAACGCAACAATGTAGCCTCCGCAGGACCAGGCTACATTACAATAACTGTATATTCCAAAAGTGGAAGGCAGAACCGACATCGGATGCCATCATTGGTTTTGTTTTGGAAAAAATAGGCTCACCAATGTTAAGATCTGATGCTCTTTGCAGTTTAAAGGCAACTCTTCGCGCACTGGTTTGTAAAATACGAAAAAGGTGGAGGGAATCCAGTCGAAATTTAGCATCATTTCTGAATAAAAATGCTGTCTGGCTTGAAAATAATGTAAAGTTTTCAAATGCTGTAAGGGATGCATTGCCCAGTGGATCGAGGACCAATGCAGGCAGACCAAAAAAGAAATTAAGGAATTGTCATCCTAAAGTGCAAAACAGAAAAGTGCATCATCTTTTGAAGTCAGGTAGTCAACACGAGTTAGCCAAAGCAACCGTAACAAAGCCATACCAATCTGGAAAACGAAACTCTGCAGCGATTGTCAAGGAACTGGCATCTGCTTCTCCAGAAAGGGGAAGCAAAATCAAAATGGCTCGCATGTCTTCTTCAAACAGCCCACGAAAATTAACTCCGGACCAGGCTCTGGCGCTACTTATTGATTCAAACTTATCGTCAAATCAATACAACATTGTTCGGGATCAAACAAAACCCCACGGTTGCAATTTGTATCCACTTTATTATGTCGTAAAGGAGGCAAAGAATTGACACAAATACGGATTTATTTTATCGACTGCTTATTTCGTCGGGTCCGTACATCGCTAGTCTTCGTAAATCACCCAAAACCAAGCATAGTGAAGTTACGCCAGCAGTTTTAGTGTTGTTAGAAAGATTTGCAGGCCCGTGTAATAATTGCGAGTCTTCAGACGATTGCAATGAGTCTAGTTCTGAATAGGTGTTCAAAATGTTGTTATAAAATGTATGTTTTTTTTAAATTTAATTCTATAATAAAAAACACAAATAAACCCAAAAACTTTAAATAAAATAAATTAATTTTTATTAAAAATTTTAAAAACCAACAAATAGAACTGTTTTATTGTTTTGCATAATTAAGTTCCGGTAAACTCAAGAAATTTCGCACTGTGCGTCGTGCAATTTACGAGAAAAAGACGAAGATACTGGCGAGACCACGTCGACCGAATGACGGGGGACCGATGGGCAAAATGGGCAAAGAACGAAAAACCGAACTCAAGGAGACCTCCAGGCCGACCTCCCAAGAGATGGTGCGAGAGCTGGACATCTGCTTCCCAAGAGGCTGAACAAAATTGAAATAGTAGAAGAAACAAGACTAAGTCTTAAGGAAAGAGAAAGAAGAAGAGTAGTCGACAAATTTTAAAGTCTGTTTGAGTATATAGCGTATGCAAAAGATGACCTTGTTATATCCAACGATGCCTGCTTTCAAACAGTGCAGGGAGAAGCAGAGTGGTGGACACACATGCACATTTAACATCCCCTATTCTCTAGCAAACATTTGCCGGGTATACAATATTTATTTCTCTACGTGCGTACATTAATAGTCGATTTCAACATGCATTACAACTCAAGAAAAGACACAAATCATACAATTTCATTATGCCGGTAGACACCTCAATGTACCTGTACATACCTATTATCCACAAAAGTAAATGTATGTACTGGTATTTTAAATAATTCAAGTGTCGGTCTTTTTTTAACAATGGCACACTTAAGGCCATTAAATATTTATACTACGAGTTTGTTAAATAACGGCATTATTCCCACTGTTCGCTCGTATGACGTCAATTTGGAGGAACCAGGTGGAATAGTCTTTTAGCCATGCTGGAACGATTTTCTCTTTTAAAAACCTGTATTCAAAAAGCTCTTATAGATCTCAATCATCGAATCCGTTTAGAAGATGCTGATTTTGACTTGGTAAATAATTTTAAATAATTGTTGATGTGCTGACACCCCAATTAAATTATAATATATAACAAAAATTAAATTCAAATATAATATATAACAGTAGAAGCAATCTGTCGACGAGATGCTAATTTATGCACAGTTGATGCCGCTTTGAAATTACTTATAAAACAATTATCTAGCAAAAACTGTGCACTCGCCAATAAAATGAAAACATCCTTAGTGGAACATTATGAAGCAACGGCAAAATGATGATTTAACTAGTGTGTTAAATTATTTACAAAATCCACAAAAAGATGATGAACATCAGTTATTATCGGATTTGGAATGGCACGGAAGAGGAAGAAAGATCAGGACCACAAACAGATGATGAGCCAAGGCAACAAACCTCCCAATCCCAATTGACGCTAAAGGAAAAGTTGCAGCTGGAAATTAATAAGAGCATGGAATCCCCAGATCCTGAAGTACAAAATGAATCGCGGTTGGTAAATAGTATTAGATGCGAAATGAGCCTGTTCGAAAATGAAGGAGTTTGTGGATATCACTTAGAATTAGCATACACATAGACCAGCTCTCAACGGGCCATACCCGGCAATAAGTGGCAACAGCGTATCCCCTCTACGCGCGGTAGCTTACATTACCATACATTGCAGAGTTATGAATTTAGTAAGACTTAAACCGCGCAAGGATATAGTCGTTTGCATATTCGTTCTGTATACGTAATTTGCCCAGTGGTTTCAGATATAATAAGGTCGTTATATCTCCAAGTTATTATTATTGTATTCCTAGCTGCTACGGAAAAGTAATTTTAAGTAATAAAAAAGCAATAAGGTTTTCTAAAAGATAAAAGTAAAAAAATCAATAATTCTGCAAAATAAATTTTAATTCTAAGAAAGTCACTAAATATAGGATTCGAAAATACCGCCCTCTCTCCCCAAACAATAGCCGACCCTATTGTAAAACTCCCGCCTCACTCCCTCGAGATTTCTAGGGGTTATTGTCTTGAAAATTCTAAACAGTTGAACAGTTGAACGTTTGCACAGCTAGATACGAATGACAGGCAATCTATTGCTCTCAATCATCGGACTTATGTATGCGCACGCGGAGTGGCATCGTACATACGTTGCCACATCGCATTACGTTCCATACGTATATTGTTGTATGTCCCGTAGCGGGTTGGACCTATCGGTATAAATATCTATTGTCTATTTCTCCAACTAGTGTAGAACCTGAGCGAGCGTTTTCAGCTGCTGCTTATGTTGGGAATCAACTACGAAACAGGCTTGGAAGTCAAACATTGGATGCTTTGATATTTCTCCCATTGTATTTTTAATATTTTAAATAGTTTTTTGTATTGTCTTTTTGTTCCTTATTTTAGTATGTTGTGTATTGTGTCGTGCAACAATATTAATAAATAATTTTTAAGAAATTACTTAAGCTCTTTTTTCATTTGAGTTCAATTAGAAACCACATAGTCTAATCCCGGGATTACGCTTCAAAAATCCCGTAATCCCAGGATTGAGAAACATGCTCGGGATTGTATTCTCTAACTCTATATCAAACTCTAATATAGGGTTGGCCATTTAAGGTTGCGGTTTTTGAAGTCATATTAAACATACAAAACATTAATTTAAAAAAATGATTTATTTGTGCAATTAAACAACAAGATCTGCGGTTTAATAAATCAGGTTTTCGAAGTGAGAGCCTCGAGAAACGATAACATTTCGCAGCCTCTTCTCAAACTCTTCACAAACTGCCTGAAGTGTGGCGTGCGCTATCGCTTCTTTTCGCTGCCGTATTGCCACTTCAAGGTCATTCAGGGTGTCTATACCATCGCGATATATCGTATCTTTTAATGATCCCCACAGGTAGAAATCGCAAGGATTGAGGTCTGGACTATATGGTGGCCATGTTATCCCTCCGCCTGTAAACTGTTGAGCGTCAAGACCAATGATTCTGTTACCGAAATGTTCTTCAAGAGTGTTGAATGAAAACTTCTTTCGTGCGATGCGGACGAGCCCCGTCTTGCACAAACCATGCATTCTCCACCATATTTAATCCATGCGCCACGGGAACAAAAGACTCATTAATAGAGCTGGGGATGTTTGCGGTGTGCCAGGATAGTATTCAGTTAAACGCACGAATATAATGACCTTGTTTCGATCGGTGATGCATGCGTGATTTTATTGCTTTACATGCATTCGCTATTTATATCACTTAGGTATGTCAGTTATGTGTACTGCATATAAATAACACACTTACCTTATTTACGATTATTATAGCATAGCGCCAAGTGGATAAGACTTGCAGTAAGTTTGTAGCATTAGATACGTTTCCATATTTGTAGCGGTGAGCGATGTACGCCGTGATGAATAAATTTTTTTATATTTTGAGAAAGACCGCTCGACATCTACGGATGTAACACACGCACAATTAAAATAATCTTTATAGATAGAAACCGAATCTACACTTGCACCATTACTAATTTGTTTTAATCTGATAAAATCAAAATCATTGTTTATCACACTCTCGAACTTTTCTATTACATTAACATTTTTGTTGTCATTTACTGCGCATAGCTGGGCGTGTACATCGTCCAGTATTTGCAGTGACTCCGCTAACGATAATGCAGTATTTTGAAATTTCTCGATTGCGTTAAACAATCCTATATGATTGTTATAAATAGTTTGTAAATCTGCATCAAGGGAAGGGTTTTGAAAGAGTCTCTGGCTTTCCTTAATGGCTACAGCTTCGGCAGGATTGAATTGTAGAACCACAGATTTTATTTGTTGGAAATACTTGGCATAATAAAATGCCGCCTTTAACCAACTTCCCCAACGTGTAAGGATTGGCTCTGGTGGTTCGGGAATACCAGGGCACCGACTGTGAAACTCTCGAATTCGTTTGGGAGATTTTAGAAACACTTTTTTTGTGGTTGCTATTAATGCATCCACCTCTGGATAACATTGCCGAATAGTTTGTGCCACAAGGTGTAAAGCATGAACTTTACATGTAACATGCAAAAGTCTCTCACAATCTGCTTTAAGAGAACGGCCTTACACCATCGCTCATAAACATCAGGAGTTGATTAGTTGAAACTTGAAATTTTTGTAGCGTATCGAGCACTACCTTCGTAATTACTTCGCTAGTGCACTTTTCCAATCTTTTGCTGGCTAATAAAATGGGAAATGTTGATTTGACAGGATCTAGTACACGCACTATAATATTCACAATAGAATGTTTTTTTCGATCTGTCGTTTCGTCGACACATACCCATAACTGTTTATCATTTACTACTGCTTTCATTCTGTTTTCAATGTCCTCACGCACAATTGGTAAATAGGTGAGTAACGTTCTCCGTGACGGTAGCTTTTTGTTGAAATTGTATTTATTCCAAAAGTCGTGAAAGGCTTTTTTATCTAGCAGGTGAACTGGCACATCGCAGACGAGTAGCATTGTCAATAAATCGAAAATGATTTGCGTTTTAGACAGCACATTATTTTTTTTGTCTTTGTGGTGTACACTTTCAACATGTCTTTTACAGTCGTATTTGTCCCAGCAAAGTAACTGTTTATCGCATAATTTACAAACCACTTTTGCTCCATTATAATACAAATCGGGAAAGTCTCGGATAAATTTCTTAACGTCGTTATACAATGGGCGCTTTCTTGGCTTGGGCACGTCCGTCATACTTATTAAATAGAGCTCAAGACAACACACGATCACATTGCCAGTTCACGACTAACTAAAGTGTTTCGCTGCATCGTGTTTATACGCTGGTGGGGATGCACTACATACGGTCCTGCCGTACCGCAAACATCCTCAGCTCTACTCATTAAGCATTTCACAATATTTTTGCGAAGTAACGGTTCCATTGACAATCACGGGACCGATAATTCCTGCCGACAAGATAGCACACCATACAGTCAACCGTCGAGGGTGAAGAGGACGAACAATTGCTAGATGTGGATTTTCTGTCCCTCAATGTCTCCAATTTTGCTTATTCACATAACCGGATACATTGAAATGTGACTCATCCGACCACCACACTCGTTCCAATGACATACTGCCATTTTCAATGCGTTCGATGATTTCGTTCGCAAAATTGTAGCGTCGCTCCATATAAAACGGTCTCAACGGCTGATCGATCTGGATTTTGTATGCTTTCATCTTTATTAGATCTTGCTTTAGGATCCGCCTTAGTGTTGTACGGGGTATATCAAGTCTTGAGATGCTCTTGAGGTCGATGTTGAAGGTTGAGCTGTAAAGTGCTACCGTACTCGTTCTATGGTTTCCGGTTGACGTTCTCTAACAGTTGATGTTTCGTCTGCCGCAGATGCTGTTGCTTCAAATTTCACTACAATCCTAAGATATTGTCGGATTAGTAAACATGGAAACACGATAACGAATATTTTGTTACTTTTCTAAATTTATCTTTTTTTCCTTACCTTTTTATAGTGTTTTCCGTTGGTGCGTTATTTCTCCCGAATAGAGTACGCAAGTGTCTGGCCGTAGCTGCAAAAGATTCCCCATTTCTATAATAATATTTTATTAATTCCACACGCACTTCCGTTGGATACGACGCCATCTTGAAAACTGACAAGGCAAATTTTTCATATATTTATTGTAAACCGCGCTTGGCCCTCTAGTGTAAAAAATATATATTATATTAATTTCTATATATACAAGGGAATAGCGCGATTTTTAAAACCGCAACATTAAATGGCCAACCCGTTAAGTACGCTTTGCGAAATACTCGATATTTTTAATTTAAGATCAAAATTACAAGTGAAACATGAATTTAAAATGTAAAATGTGTATCTTTAGGAAACCACTACTTTAAATAGCTATCTTTCGTTTACGTAATGTACAACCATTGTTGTATGTTACGTAAACGATAAGATATTAATTTAATTTAATACAAATTATCAATTGTTTTCCGATACAAATAATCGATAAAATGCACATTGTTCCAATATACAGGAACCCAAACGAGGAATGTCTTTCTCGAATACTTAATTACGACATTTCACCAAAGCGTTAAAGTCATAAGAGATATCATTCATGCGACATGCTCTCTCGCAATCGATAAATCTAAATAACCTATTACTTAATCGGATATTATTCGAAATCATATTGCAATATTTTGGGCGAAGAGTCGACATAGAACTACTAGTAGCACCAGTCGTTATAATTCCACAGCCAATTTGATTTTACGAGTTAAGTTCGTCAGTTGTTCTAAGTGGCGGTTGTTTCGCGTGAACAAGCATTTGTTTGCGCTCTCGATCGGTAATTTGCGTGTCCCGTAATGCTGACTCGTTTAACGTTACAGCCGGGCAGCCACGTTGCTCACGAATATATGCTTCTGACACGCCAACACTATTGTTATTATTACTATTGCCACCACTACTTAGCATACAATTACAAAATATATGTTTTTAATAATGTGCATTACAGTCTTCTAGAAATATACTCGGGAATCGCTAACACATCATATACTTGTTAACAATTTCGATTTTTGTTCTATTCTCATAATGCTCCTACTTTCGTTAATTTTTTCTATTCGTTTTTCATTATTCTTTATTTCCCATTACATGTCGTTCCTTTTTTTTTACACGAAAGTGAATTATTTCACGATAATAACACTTATTTTTGTAGATTTATAGTTAAACAGGAATTCTTATGCACGCTAACTACCCCCGATTTTAACCAATTATTTTTGACCTATATATGAGAAAAGTTGAAAATTTTACCTAATGAATAGCCATAACTTTTTTAATAACGCAAATTATGTTTCGTTGAAATTTAACAAACAGAAATCGTATAAGTACTGTAAAACCTGTGTTAACGGCCGCCTGTCTAATTGACCGGCCATTTGATGTAAGGGACAGTTTCCCGAATTGACTCTAAGGAAATTCACATATCTTTTTTTATCATTACTGAAAACGGACGCAATTTCCATAAAACGCAATCGGCAATTGGAATTGTGTATAATGTCGCTCAGTACATCCCGGCGTAATTCAATGAAGTATTTGTTTGACTTACTCGGACACCTGGTCTCGCCGCGATAACAATGAACAAGCCAGCTATTGTATTCCGAGAATATAGTGCTTTTTAAAGTGTTTTCATGAGCGTAGATAGAAGCGGGGTTTTTATAATGTATTTTATTTATTAGTTTATATTTCGTAAGATAAATAAAGTGCTGTGAGTAAGTTTCTTGTTTTCATAGTTTTAACTGTTAATTACTTCGTAATTTTTGTGATAGATCCTGTTTAATATCGTTTGATTGAATCTATTTCTACCAATTGCTTCGACGTAACAGTGTGCATTGAATTTCGTTCAGTTTCAATAACTTAGGCACACATTTTTAGTTTTCATTTATTTAGATCTAGAGCATTGTTTAAGTTACTTTTTCAGACATGATATGGAAAAATGTCGAGAACGGCATTGTAAAACAATGGCGAGTTGGATTGACGGTCATACTGATTGTATGTCCATTGTCAGTGATTCCGAAATTTATTGTGAAGTGTGTGAAACATTATTGAAAAATTGCAATAAATCAACCGTAAAACGTCACGTAGGATCGTTAAAGCACGAAAAAAAATTGAACCCGTTGGAATCCGCCAATTTTAACGAAGAACTCTGTGAAACTTTTAGCTAATATTCCACTATTTAAATTGAACAATCCAATCTTGAAGACATTTCTGAAAAAATATACTGGTCGAAATGTTCCTGATGAATCAACTTTACGCAAATATTATGTTTCTAGGTGCTATACGAGAACAGTAGAACGCATTAGAAGCCATCTTTTAAATCAATACATATGGATAAGCGCCGACGAAACGGTGGATATGTTAGGACGCTGTGTGGTAAATGTTGTAGCTGGTGTACTACATCCAACTATTCCCTATAACTCATATGTAATAGCAACAAGTGTTATAAATAGAGTTGATGCGGAAACAGTTGCTGAAACCATTAAGGAGAATATGCAAAAAATGCTTCATTCGGACGCCACGTACAAAGAAAAAATACTTTTATTTGTCAGTGATAGTGCTGCGTATATGTTAAAAACAGGCAGACTATTGAAGAAAACATATCCTAATATGCTGCATATTACTTGTGTAGCACATGCTCTCCACAGAATCTGTGAATATATCAGAGACACTTTTCCGGAAGCTGATAGACTTGTATCAGCTTTTAAAAAAGTTTTCAGAAAAGCACCATTGAGAGTAGCTCTTTTCAGGGAAAAATTTCCATCTCTGTCACTGCCTCCCACTCCAGTAATAACTAGATGGGGAACATGGCTGGAAGCTACTAGTTATTATGCTGAGAATTTCGATAGTCTAAAACATTTCGTAACACTGCTGAAGGAGGATACTAGAAGTATTGGTGAGTGCAAGGAGCTCACACAAATTCAAAATTTAAAAAATCAGTTGTACTTTCTTCACGAACACTTTGGAAAATTGCCAAAACTAATCACTTATTTTGAAAATCGAAATCTCAAATTAAATGACGGATTAACGGATAACATTAGAGGTGGCTGTTAATAATTTGAAAAGTATTCCAAGTGACTTCGGATGTGGCCTTCGGCAAAAGTTTGACGCAATTCTTAATAGAAATCCAGATTTAATTACATTGCAGCAATGATGTATGGAGACAATTCCACAAAATCTAACGGCTAAATATGAAGAAATAAAAGAATATTTCCAGTATGCACCTATAACCAGTTGCGATGTAGAAAGGACGTTTTCTATTTATAAGGATGTACTTAATTCAAAGAGAACAAAGTTGACAGAAGAAAACCTTGAGAAACTATTGCTAGTCAATATTAATACTCCTTTACTCAACTTGAACGACAAAATGAACAAATAAAAATGTTCCAATTATAGAAATAAAATTAAAAACTTTAAAAATACAACTTTTCAACAAAAACATATGTATTTCGTAATTTTATAGATCACCAACCGTTTGTTTTCCAATTATATAAATAAAATTAATTAATAAATATGTATTTCGTAATTTTAGATAGATAGATCACCACCCGTATGTTTTCCAATTATATAAATAAAATTAAAAACTTTATAAATACAACTTTTCAACAAATAAATATGTATTTCGTAATTTTATAGATCACCACCCGTTCGTTTTCCAATTATATAAATAAAATTAAATATTTTAGAAATACAGCCTTTCGCCAGTAGTGCACTGGGCTTAGCGTCATGTGGTAAGCGTGTCCGTTCTCTAATCATTATCACCTAGTGATGTATCACAGTATATTGTAGTATATACGACTCGATAATATCGATAGGTACACTGCGCGACATATAAAACTTACTTCTATCGACGCTAAATTCCTTAACATCGATCTTTCCAACGATGTACCAACTCTAATGACAACTAAAATTTTGTAAATGTGTTAAGACAAGTTTGAAAATATCAAAGCTCTAAGGCCTCTTTTAAACGCAGGATACCATGACCCTAGACTAATAAGTTAGTTCATTGTATTTATACATATATATGGGTCCTATGTATATTAAGTACGGCTTCTACTTAAACAACTTTTTATTCCATTTACAATAATAATTACTTTTTTTTTGGGTGAGTTCATATTTCACTTCTTTCATCATTATTTTTATATTATGTTGTACTTTTTGTAAATCGGCTGATGGCGTACACTATACAAATTACACAAGCAATTAAGTAAGTACAGAATTTCCTCTTAATGTGTTGGCTTTCATGTAATTATATGTTCTACGCCTATTGTTTCGTGTGCGAGAATTTTTATAATTTTTGCTGTGTTGTTGGTCATGTCAGTAACTCATTTATAATTAATATCCCTACACACATGCACACTTATATTCATAGAAATGTAGTGTCAGCAAATGGGCTTGAATGAATTGAAAAATTACAGTTTATGCATCATATAAATTTGTCCTTTCCTTAATTTAATTTTTGTGCATTTTGAAAGTGTTGTAATACCTGTAAGAGTTTATCTGCATACACTGTGTCCGAAAAGTATGGAATATAGTGAACAAAATTGAAGCAATAGATTTTATGAAAAAATTCCGAAACACGTCGATACCGTTGTTTGAAAATGCACGTTTTCATGCCATAATCACCCATTTACATCTATTTGTCTCCAAGCGATTGTTTCCCAAATGACAATTCTTAATTTTTCCCGCGGTTTTGAGAGACCTCTGGACCGCCCAAATGACAGCATTAAATGTTCGATATCTTGCATAACCTCTTCGGACCCATAAAATATTGAGCACCTAATTCTTACTAAGATGTTACTTATGTTATTGTTTGGATGTTATTTCATAAATATACAATGTCAGAAAACTCACATTTGATTTCGTTTTTTGAAAAGAATGTATCATATATGATTCATTGGGTGTTAACTTAAGCAAAAGAAAAATAGTAGAAAGACATATTTTTATTTGTGAAATTTAACAAAACAATTTTGGTCAGTTGAGCAACATAAAAATATACCATGTTTGACATTTTATGAAAGCCAAGATAACTACATTTTGATTTTGAGTTTTTCTGACAGCTCATAAATTCTGGCTGATGTTTTGACGTTCTGCTGTTATAATCTGGCATTGGTTCCACTTGTCTCTGTTTATTTCTAGGCAGTAATTTTTCGGGGTCTTCGTTTTCTGGGTTGTCTTTGCTGTCATCAGAATCTTGTTTTCGGAGAAGAAGCAAGGATTTAGCTATTGCTAATTTGAAATATAGATAATCATAAATAAATTTCTTGGGAAAACCAGCAGCGATGGCGGCTTCTCAATACTCTAGCCAGCTTGCCTCCGTGCAGAAACCCATAAAATGGAAAATTGTGCGTTTTATTTGTTTATTCTGTTCCTCATTGCGTATTTACTAATAACTCTATCTAGTAAATCTATTCCACCCATGTTCTCGTTGGATTTCTTCACAACGTGAGGTCGATTCATTTCAATGTATTTTTTTCCAAGTTTTGACCAGCACTTGCAAAATCCAGCAAGTTAAACGCCATACGCGGAAGAAGCAAAATGAATGGGTCGCGAGTCATACCATTTTACTATTGCCACTTTGTGATCTCGTACCAAAAAATCTGATAAACCTCTTCCTAATTTTTTTAGTGAATGCCTTTCTTCAAGGTTGCAGCTTAGGGAATTCTGTTGCCCATTAATTACCGGCCAATATTATCTAACGTGTTAACAGCACATCAATCAATGAAATTGATGCGAAAAATCTGTCCGTGAAAACAAATACATTTGGTAATATATCTGGCTTTAGAACCATTCCCCCCTCTTATGTCTAACTTTTCAGGTGTAGGAGCAATAGCAGACTCAATTGAACTACCTTTACCTTCATACATATAAAAATCAAGGGAAATACGCTTAGGTGCCGTTATCACAAAATTTTTAAGGGGCAAAGGGTTGGGCTTGCTTCGGACATACTCTCTCATCAGAACCTTCCCATGGAAGGGAATCATCTGTTCGTCGATGGGAACTTTACCTGTTCTGTCATTTAGATGGTATAGTTTTTGAATCTTGTCAAACATAGGACGCACTTTTCAAAACCTATCTATTTCTTTGCATTTTTTGCTCACGACGTCATCATCAACAAGCTTAAATTTTGAATGCAATGGAAAAATCTATTAAGACATGTTATTGGCCACAATAGGAAATCTAGTTTCTAAAGACCAGTACATTTTCAATCTAGGTAAATTATAAATATCAATTAGCATGCTTTATCCAAAAAATTTTCTTAGTTCATCAGCAGAAGTATCCAGAAATTTTCCTGTTAGTTTCACTTGGTTCATGTTGGTAAAAAGTGCCATTGAATCGAGGAAATCGCAGTTGAGATATTTGCTGAAGTAAACATAGGGTTTTCGAATATCACTCACACTAGTAATTCTTGCTGGTTGATACAAACAAAATAGAGGTTGAAAAGTTTATGCTTGACGATGGACGTAAATTGGCAAGTGGTTCTTCATCCGAAGAATCGAAGCCCTCTTGAGTTTCTTGCTCTTCTTGGGATTCACTTTCACTTTCCTCACAAATTTCATCGGCTTCATCGTCACTTAGGTCTAATAAGTTCTCGTCTAAAACAGACTCATCCAAATTAATGTTATCGGCAATTTCCTGAAACTCCTTTTAAGTGAGGGTGCCTTCAATTAAAAAAATAGTTGTAAATTCTATGTATCTACAAATTCCCAAGATATCGTCTATGATACCATGAATAAAAAATGTACTTGTTTCACCTGACATTGCAGAATGTTTTGCGCATGTCATGAGAACTAATCTAGAACATCTATTCAATCACTGAATACAAGGAGACGTGATACATTGTAATACTCACGATTTTCCATTAAATTTGCCATAACTGTGTCACAGACGCTGATTTAGTGCCGAAACATTTATTTATGGTGAAGTTAAGTGTCAAAACATGGCCTCGTAAATTTTGTGCGCATGCACCTAAGAGTATCAAATGTGATACCCTACACAGGCGAATTCCACGTTCAGGCGAACAATAAAAATTAAAAACTTGAGGTATCATATACGATACCTTTAGCCCGAAGAGGAAAAGGAAATTTTCGAGAAATAATTCATTAAATGTTTAGGAACGACCCTATTAGAAAACGTAAAAGAAACTCAAATTGGAACTAAATTAACATTCAATAAATAAAATCAACAGCAAATGAACGGTAAAAACAAAGATTTTGGTGTTCAAACATCTTCAGGTATCAAGGGAAATGCTCAAACTTCCATCCATTTATTACTTGACAATAAGCTAGTCTACAAATGCTCGAGATACCTGTGTTTGATTTAATTTTTACTAATGCGAGCCCCCTAACAACTAAATGTTCGGACAAATAAAAATTTATTGATAACGTTGATTTACACAAACTAAATTATTTAGTTAAAGAACTATATTAACAACATATTAAAGTCTATCATTTATAATAAATATTTAAATGGTGTTTTTTATACATATTGAAATATATTATTGTTTCAGCCTTTACTTGATGAAATTCCATTATAACTATTATCAAGATAAAATAAAACAGGTTTTAATGAATTTCACTTTTTAATTTATATTGTAACGATCGTTTCGCTCCAACCTGAGCTTCATCAGTAAAGACGGCAGACTATGTGCCCCACACTGTTAAATTTAATAATACACATAAGGTGTATTAGATAAAAATGTAGATTTTACAAAATTAGGGCAACTTTTTACCAATACTGAAGATCCATTGTACAGATACAAAGAGCACTTTAACTATGCAAATATAACATCTCTCAACGTCGAACAATCCTTCTCAGTATATAAACATATTATTATTAAATTTGACAGTGTGGGCACATAGTCTGCCGTCTTAATCATCAGAGATATAACTAACCTTATGTACAAATTTTTTTTTTCTTTAACATAAATATACCATAATAAACACATGTTTTATTTTAAATAGTTTAAGGAATGGGTACTTTTTATTACTAAAATGTCTATGCACAAAACTTTCACTACGGTTTATACAATACTGTTCTTAAGTAACAAAACTAGGGGTTTACATTATGTTACAGGGAGGTAAAGAAATTCTATGGAAAAATACAATATGTGACTGTCTGAATATCAAATAAATAAATTGAGTAAGGGTGAATTATTTGTTTCTAATTGATCATTTAGGATCTTGTCGGTTTTCTTTAATTTATTAATTTCAAGTGACTCTAATAAATTCAGTTTTTTGCCCTTATTGTCTACTTGTAATATTTTAAATTCTTTGTTAAAATTGTGGTTCGTTGAATTAATATGAGACGCATATGAAGAGTCACTATTATTATTTCTAAATGAAGAAAAATGTTCTTTGATGCGTATTTCAAACGATCTGCCTGTCTGTCCGATATACGTCATAGGGCAACTACCGCAAGTTAACTCATAGACTCCTGACTTTTTATTGTTGTTTATTAAATCTTTATTGTTTTTTTATAAATTTGGATAAATTTTTGTTAGTTCTATACGCTGTATTAATGTCAAACTTTCTTAAATATTTACAAATGTTTGTGCTTGAAGAGCCTATAAACGTGATCACTTTAAATTTTTGGAGGTAAACTTGTGATATGGCTTTTGTAAGGAGTTTTTTTTGTTTAAGATGTTATCTATTATATTACTTTTATATCCATTGTTTATAGCTATTTGTTTAATTAAATTTAACTCTTTCTCGAAATTTGTTTGGTTCAACGGAGTATTGATTAATCTATGTATAAAGCTGTGATAAGCCGCTAATTTGTGTTTTATCGGATGGCAAGAAGTGTTATGAATAGTTATATCTGTATTTGACGGTTTGTGGTAAATTGCAAAGTTACATTTGTTGTTAATTCTAGTAATCGTTAAATCGAGAAAATTAATACTATTATTTATTTCCTGTTCCATTGTAAACTTAATATTGTGACACAATGTATGTATTAATATAATCAAATAATAAATTTAATTGTCTCTTTGTTCCTGTGAAACCTAGTAATATATCATCTATGTATCTGTACCAAAATAATACATTTTGGAAAAGAGGATTTTTTGAAATACAATTTTCAAGATGATCCATAAAAATCTCAGCTAATAACGGGGATTACCCATGATTAAACCTTCTTTGCAAGTCTATATGTTTTCATTAAATTGCAATTTCCCACAAACCGTCAAATACAGATATAACTATTCATAACACTTCTTGCCATCCGATACAACACAAATTAGCGGCTTATCACAGTCTTATACATAGATTAATCAATACTCCGTTGAACCAAACAAATTTCGAGGAAGAGTTAAATTTAATTAAACAAATAGCTATCAATAATGCATATAAAAGTAATATAATAGATAACATCTTAAATAAAAAACTCCTTACAAAAGCCATATCACAAGTTTACGCAATATTAAATTATAATAACACCCAAAAATTTAAAGTGATCAGTGATCACGTTTATAGGCTCTTCAAGCACAAAAATTTGTAAATATTTAAGAAAGGTTGACATTAATACAGCGTATAGAATTAACAAAAATTTATCCAAATTTATAAAAAACAATAAAGATTTAACAAACAACAATAAAAAGTCAGGAGTCTATGAGTTAACTTGCGGTAGTTGCCCTATGACGTATATTGGACAGACAGGCAGATCGTTTGAAATACGCATTAAAGAACATTTTTCTTCATTTAGCAATAATACAAGTGACTCTTCATATACGTCTCATATTAATTCAACGAACCACCATTTTAACAAAGAATTTAAAATATTACACGTAGAAAATAAGGGCAAAAAACTTAATTTATTAGAGTCACTTGAAATTAATAAATTAAAGAAAACCGACAAGATCCTAAGTGATCAATTAGAAACAAATAATTCACCCTTACTCAATTTATTTATTTGATACTCAGACAGTCACATATTGTATTTTTCCATAGAATTTCTTTACCACCCTGTACATTATTGTAGACCCTCAGTTTTATCACTTAAGAGTAGGATTGTATAAACCGTAGTGAAAGTTTTGTGCATAGACATTTTAGTAATAAAAAGTACTCATTCCTTCAACTATTTAAAACAAAACATGTGTTTGTTACGGTACATTTGTGTTAAATTTGTACATAAGTTAGCTATATGTCTGATGAAGCTCAGGTTGGAGAGAAACGATCGTTACAGTGTAAATTAAAAAGTGAAATTCATTAAAATTGTGTTTTATTTTATCCTGGTAATAGTCATATTGAAATAAACTGTGAGCGAATAAATTTTGTTAATACACAAAAATTTATTAATAATGTTAATTTACACAAAATTCGGGTAGACCGGAAATTCGACGAATACTAATAAAAATTTGCGAACTGGGTCGTCTCAATACTTTAAGAGCCATCACAGGACAGTGGAATGCAGAAATAGGAAAGACTTTCTCGAAGGAGTGTTGTAGAAAGTGGATACGCAAATCCGAACTTAGTTTTTATAAGGTAGGTTCGAATGTTTTGATTAAATTCATGATTTTTCATTATTTGTCATGTTTTAGAAAAACCTCTGCTAACAGAGAAGCAGAAAATAAATCGGCTCAATTAGGAAGAATCGAAGATGACATGGGCCGTCGAAGACTGATCCAAAGTCGTATTTAGTGATCAGTCCAAGTTTGACGTGTGCGTGAGAAACTTTCGTAATCGGGTTATTAGAACTAAAAATGAAGAATTTCATAAAGATTGCCTCAAAGGTACAGTAAAATTTCCTAAAGGCACTATGATATGGGGTGGGCATGTCCCCTGTGGGTCATGGTAGGTATGAGGTCGAAGAAGGTATAATTAATGCAGCAAACTTTGGAAAATAGTCTTGTGTCAAGCGTGAAAGATCTTTACCGGGACATGAATTTCATATTTCAACAGCACTGGACAGGTGCTGCATGACATACGGCTAAAATTACTAAGAAATGGTTTGGAAACAATAACATCTAGGTCATCTGATGGCCTTCAAACAGTCCGGACCTTAATGTTATGGAGACATTGTGGCATAAAATGAAATAAAAATTGCGTGAGGACCTCTAAAGACCTGTTGCCGATTTCAAGATGAAATTGTGTGAATATGGCAAAGTTTCGACTCTGACATGTGCCAATCATTAATCAAAATAATGCCAGATAGGATTGCAGCGGTCGTGTAAGCGCATTGCAACGTAACGCCATATTAAAATAGTAATTTCTTAAATTTTCCGAACATTTAGTTGTGACGATATTGTGAAATATTTTTTTTCGCCCAGTTTATTTCAATGTGTATAGAAAAAAGCATTTAAATATTTATTATAAATGATAGACTTTAGTATGTTGTTAATATAGTTCTTCAATTAAATTTAGTTTGTGTAAATTAACGTTTTCAATAAATTTTTGTTTGTCGGAACATTTAGTTGTTAGGGCACGAATGTGTTTCCAACAATTGCATTCGCCCAGAAAATGTCAGTATGACTCGTCTCAGTGTCAAGTTAATCGTTTGAAAATCGCTATTTTAGATAAAAACTTGGAATGGCTCATTTAACTGAGAAACATCGTACTGATGATGTTGGGATGTTGGGATATGGAGATAGACAGAGACAGCAGGACCAAGTGTGCAATTTATTTAACAATGTATACCCTGAATATCATATCTCTTAGTCTATCGTTAGTAAAATTGTTCGAAAATTTCAAGAAACTGGTTCTGTTAAGGATTTGCCAAGAACTGCTATACCTGCAGCTGTAAATAATGAAGAACGGGAAAATGTAATGTTGGCGGTTGTGAAAAAATTCACATGTTTCCGTTAGGCAAATTACTCGAGAGCATAATTTAAAGAAAACTTCTGTTCATAAGATTCTGAAACATGAAAAGTGGTCTCCATATAAAGCTTGTATTGTTCAAGAATTATTTGTAGACGACTTGGATGGAAGGTTGAAGTTTTGCGAATTAATAACACGTCGATTTGAAGCAGACGCTAATTTTCATTAAAATATCCTCTTCACTGATAAGGTAACCTTTTGTTTGCCTGTTCATTGCAAAATGTTACAGGTCCTCAAACAATCCTAAATGGTATCTGAAAGTTCACACTCAACACATACACATCGATAGAAAATCAATGTTTGGGCTGGAATTATTCGAAATCGAATTCTTGGAACGTATTTCTTAAAAAATATTTTGAATGCATACGTTTATTTTTAGATACTTTAAAATTTTAACTAGTTCCCATGTTAACTGTTATATATCCAAATGAAGCAGATCCAGATATACCCCATGACAGTATATAGCTCCAGAGGATGGGGCCCCACCACATTTCGGGATTAATATCCGCCATTTTCTCAATTACACTTTTGCTAATTGATGATAAAGTTGACGAGGCACAGTGCGAAATTTAGGAAGTTTAGCGGAACTTCATTCAATTTTTAAAATACGTAAAATGCATAAGATTATCTATTATTTTGTTAGGTAAATACCCCGCCTCTAAAACCTCATACTCAGTTAGGGGATTACCCTACGAAAGAACCGCAAAATGCACCTGAAAGTCGCATTACTTATTCAATCATACTTTTTGCCTATAGAAAGCTATTCCATTTGTTTAAGTTAATAGAATGGTACATAAAAATGACAAATCAGTAGGCCATGATTTTTTCTTCATGTATTTGATTAGAAAATTGTCAATTATTGGCATATAAATAATTGCAAAATCTTTCCTTGCTCGTGTGTGATTTGTTCGTGGAAAAAGTGATTTTTAAGAAGTAAGTTAAATTTACATTTTTAACTTTAGTGAAGATTTTAAAAAGTGATACCACATAATACCAGCTTGAAACGCACAACATTTTAAAGTTTTTTTTCCCTCTGTTGAAAACTCAAAAGATCTGCGATATTTTGCGATCTTCTTTTAAATGAAACGTTTTCCAGAATGACTTTGCAATTTTCATATAACTGTATATTCCAAAAGTGGAAGGAAGAACCGACATCGGATGCCATCATTGGTTTTGTTTTGGAGAAAATAGGCTCACCAATGTTAAGATATGATGCTCTTTGCAGTTTAAAGGCAAATCTTCGCGCACTGGTTTGTAAAATACGAAAAAGGAGGAGGGAATCTAGTCGAAATTTAGCATCATTTCTGAATAAAAATGCTGTCTGGCTTGAAAATAATGTAAAGTTTTCAAATGCTGTAAGGGATGCATTGCCCAGTGGATCGAGGACCAATGCAGGCAGACCTAAAAAATAATTTAGGTATTGTCATCCTAAAGTGCAAAACAGAAAAGTGCATCATCTTTTGAAGTCCGGTAGTCAAGACGAGTTAGTCAAAGCAACCGTATCAAAGCTATACCAATCTGGAAAACGAAACTCTGCAGCGATTGTCAAGGAACTGGCATCAGCTCTCCAGAAAGGGGAATCAAAATCAAAATGGCTGGCATGTCTTCTTCAAACAGCCCACGAAAATTAACTCCGGACCAGGCTCTGGCGCTACTTATTGATGCAAACTTATCGTCAAATCAATACAACATTGTTCGGGATCAAGCAAAACATCACGGTTGCACTTTGTATCCACCTTATTATGTTGTAAAGGAGTCAAAGAGGTTATGCTATCCAAAGGACATAATAATAACTGAAATTTCAGCTTATAAATCATACCATATCAAGACTTTGTACATGGCTAGAAGAGACTCTTAGAACTTTGCCAAACGTTAAAGCACTAAATATTATCGTAAAGTGGGGTTGTGATGGGGCGGAATAAGTTAACTATAGACAAAAGTATATGGACAAACATAGCTCTGATGATAGTATGTTTAGTGTATCAATGGTACCGATCCAAATGTGCTCCGTAAATGATAATGGTGATAATCAGTCACTAATTTGGAAAAAACCCTGCTTCTTCTTCCACACGGTACTGTCGCCCCATTAAGTTCGTTTTTACCAAAGAAACAGTCAGTGTAATTACCTCAGAAGTAAACAAAGTGAAAGAACTAATATATCAACTTACTCCAACCACTATACTTGTAGATGGCAAGCAATTTCAGGTTACAGCAAATATGATCTTTTGTATGATTGACGGTAAAGTATGCAATGCTGTATCATCCTGTGCATCATCACAAACATGCTACTTATGTGGGGCTAAACCTAGTGAAATGAACAACATCTGCGATATACCTCAAAAAATATAAACGAATCCTTTTTATCCCTTGGACTATCGCCCCTCCATGCATGGATAAGGTTTTTGGAATGTATTTTACATATATCGTATAAACTTGATATTAAAGCATGGCAAGCTCGTGGAGCAGAAAATAAAAAAGAAGTTGCAGAGAAGAAAAAATACATTCAACAAAAATTCAAGGAGGAGCTTGGCTTGCTTATAGATATGCCAAAACAGCAGACCGGAAACACAAACGATGGTAATACCGCGAGGAAATTTTTTGAAATGCCGAAAAGTCTGCCGAAATAACTGGCGTTAACTTAGAATTGATCAAACGTTTTCATGTGCTGTTAGAGTGCCTAAATTGTGGTCTTGAAATTGATTCAGAAAAGTTCGGCGAATATGCAAGAGAAACTTTGGAATTGTATTTGAAAGAATATTTCTGGTACTCAATGCCCGTAAGTGCGCATAAAGTCCTTTGTCATGGAAAGGATATTATAGCCTCTTGCATTCTTCCGATCGGACAATTTTCTGAAGAAGCTCAGGAGGCAAGAAACAAAGACTGCAGAAAATATCGCGAACTTTTTACTAGAAAAACGTCAAGAATTGACACAAATACGGATTTATTTTAACGACTGCTTATTTCGTCGGATCCGTACAACGCTAGTCTTCGTAAAGCACCCAAAACCAAGCATAGTGAAGTTACACCAGAAGTTTTAGTGTTGTTAGAAAGATTTGGAAGCCCGTGTAATGATTGCGAGTCTTCAGACGATTGCAATGAATCTGGTTCTGAATAGGTGTTCAAAATGTTGTTATTAAATGTATGTCTTTTTAATTGTTCTATAATAAAAAACACAAATAAACTCAAAAACTTTAAATAAAGCATATTAATTTTTATTAAAAATTTTAAAAACCAACAAATAGAACTGTTTCACTGTTTTGAATAATTAAGTTCCGGTAAACTCAAGAAATTTCGCACTGTGCCAGGGTGTAATAGAATGGCTCGCTCACCGGATTTAACTCCGCTAGAGTTTTCTTCTTTGGGGCTACCTTAAAGATAGAGTTTAGTTGAATAGGCCGAGAGATCTTGAAAGATTAAAAGATCGCATTCGAATAGAGATAGGGGCTATGAGACCAGAAATGACAGCAAATGCTATTAGCGAATTTAAACGGAGAATTTATCATTGCCAAACTGTCAATGGAGCACAGTTTGAACAATTGGTGTAATTTCCGCGGAAAAAATTTAATATCTTTGTTTATTTATTGGTTAATCAATGCTTGAATGTTATATTAGTTCCAATTTCAGTTTATTTCATGTTCCTCAATAAAATTGTTCCTAAACTTTGACCCAGCCAATTGAACGGCCTCTCAAAATCGCAGAAAATAACTAGGGGCCGTCCCCCGAAGAAACACAAGATGACGTCATCACTCGAAAACAAATGAATGTTGGAACATGTTTATGGCATGAAAATGTGCATTTCTTAAAAATAAAATCGACGCGTTTCAGGATTCTTTCATAAAATTACTTGTGTCAGTCCCCATTCGTCATATTCCATACTTTCCGGACACGGTGTATTTTTATTTTTGTATTTCATGTTTTAATTAAGTATCCGGATAAAATTAATATAACCAAATTTAAACAAACAGACAATTAAAAAATATAATCTCATCAACGACTTAATTCTCCAGAAAACTGCGGTAAATTTAGATATAGCGGTGGCATTTATAATATGTTCATATACATATACATAATTGTATAAAAGCTGTTTAGGCGGTATATTTACACAAGCGAGCGGTGGACTTATATATGCATCAGATACACAAAATAAATAATAATGTTAATGAATAATGTAACAGATAGAACTTCATACAATAGATGACATATCTCAAACATATAGATGTTGTCAATATAACGCTGTATGTTAATAAAATACCTTTCAATTTTCGATTAATATAATGGACAGTTGCTCTCTATTGCTAGTTGTTCTTGTGACTGACTGCATGTGTGCTCGTGTGTTTGTCTGTGAGTGTGAATGTGATTATTGTGTGAGGGCAAACGCGTGTATTCACATTTGAATTTCTAAAATTGTAAATGTCGAATATTAATTGAAGTTTATGATATATTAGTTTCGAAATGCAGAACTGTAATTTCTGTATCCCAGTGGCATTTAACAATTACCTACTATTTTTACTAGAATTATTTCTAATTCTACTTTATGTTCAGAAGTGTAGCTCTGGAAAATGAAGGATTGTAATTGTCTTCACTTAATTAAAAAAAAAACTCAACTTTATAGATTAACACAATAATATCGATTCTAATGTTTACCAGTGCGTCATTATACTTAAGTGATTATGAAATAACTTGATTAATTATTAGAAAATAAAACATTTGGCTTAGTTTCACAACTTCTTTAATTAGATACACTAACAATTGTTTCGGCTATTAGGCCATTATCAAAGAGCTATCTCAAACTAAAACTTACTCTACTTTTATATGAGACTTGAATTTTGTTGTGGTCAGAGTTGCCTCTATTTCCACTCCATTGTTTTGTATTTCCCAGGGTTGTGACGTGTTTGTGTCTGATTAATAAATAATCGTGTGTTGTGTGTTTTTGAGCGGTCCTGTGTTGCGTATGTGTTGTCTGTGTGTTTGTCGCTTTTTGCGTTTAAGTCACTGGTCATCGGTTTTTTGCGTTTCAGTCATGTGTGTGTTTAATGTTTGTTGTTGTAGAGTGTGATTATTTTCTGTGTTTGCGTTACGAAGTATTGTATCTGTTCTGTTGTTGCGTTTGTGGAGTGTAATGTTAGTAGCATATTGCCTAAGGCTAGTGCTAGTTCGTCAGTTGTGTTAGGTGTTGTGTTTCTTTGTTTTTGTGTCCATAGGTTCGTTGTTGGGGGTGGTGCTGGTATGTATTCGGGTTTGGGTGTGGTTTTGTTTACAGGGTTGTTTGAATTGTTAGGACAGTTAAGGAAAGTGGATACGTGAGGACCACCGCAGTTTGCACACTTTGGTGGGGTTGCTTTGGGTTTTGTACATAGGTGTGTTGAGTGTTCGTCTCCGCATTTCATGCATTTGTAGTGTATGTTACAGTTTTTTTGGTGGTGTCCAAATGTCTGACATTTGTGGCATTGTAATATGTCTGTCCGTTTGTTTAGTGGTTCGATTTTAATTGTGAGTCCGCAGCAGTCGTGTATGTTGTAAATTGATTTGTATTGTCTCGTCAGTTCTATTAGTACAAGTGGTGCTGGTATTCCGTGTTTGCCGTTCATGCGTTTTATTTTTATTGTCCGGTAGCCTTGGTCAGTCAGGTCGTCGGTGATGTCAGTGTCTGTGATAAAGGTAGGAATGCCACGCATAACTACCTTTAGTGTCTTTTCACTTCTCAGTTGAAAAGTGTAAAATTGTATTTGTTCATTGTCGAGTATGTGTTTAAGTTTTCGGTAGTCTTCGTCAGTTTTCGGTTCGATGTGAATGCCAGGTTTCACAAGTTTGTTTTGTACTGTGTTAATGTTATGTGTTTTAAGTATTTGTCGTATATATGTCCATTTGTCTTTGTCTGTTATTATGATTGGTGCGATTTTGTGTTTTGCGTGTTTCGGCGTTTGTGTCTTGTGTGGTGTTTGTTTTGTCACTTACCCTGGGTGTGCTGTTTGCGCTGTGTGGTCAGTTTTCTGTCTTTTTGTTGTTTTTTTCGGGTGTCTGAATTCGTCGTTTTCGATTTTCGGTTCCGGTTGGCTCTTCTTCGATTTTAAGGGAGGCTTTTCTTCTTCTTGTTTTTCTGTGAGGTTGTTTTTTAACTCGATTTGGATCGTCGGTTCTTCTGGGTTAACCATTAGTATATCCCCTGATTTTTGTAGTAGCTTCTGGATATCTTCTTCTTCGTCGAGTATGTTGATTAGATTTTTAAAATCTTCCAGTATCTTGGGTGTACATTTGTTCAGGTATTCTGGTTTAATCATCAGGTTGGTTATTGTTCTTTTTTGTCCGGCCATTGCTTCCGGCGTCGCTTGACGTTGTATCGTCGTAGATGCTCTCAACTGCGATGTTGCGTGAACAGATATCGCAGTGAGAATGACTTACTCTACTTAAGGTTAACATATATACCTGTGTTCCTTATGGGTGGGAGAATGTGGGTAATTGATATTTAAGATTGTATCGATATAGGGGATATTTATGAATTCTAATTGCGTGTTTGTGATCACTCGATTTTGTTTTTGGGCTTTTTTAATTTCAAAAATCTCTAATATATTTAACTTTTTTTACTTTTTGCTACATTATGAATGAGGCTACAGCTCTTTATATCGGGTAAGTGGTTCTGGTCTATACAATGTTCCGCGAACCCTGTGTGTTTAACACTATATTTTATATCTCTAATATGTTCTGTTAACCGTTTATTAATACCTCTGCCACTCTGTCCGATATAAATCGCTTCACAATTCTGGCATTTTATGGAATATACTCCTGATTTCTCTAAGTTATTTATTTTATCTTTAGTATTATTCAACAATGTCCCTAAATTTACTCTCACGTTTTAAAATTAAAATTAAAATTAAAATTCGCCAAACCGTCGTTCGTGGCACTCCTAGTTGTCGTCAAAGGGGGGCGAGAAAGATGAGTATTGGAGGAATAGATCGAGTTCTTACAACTAAATTGCAAAAAAGAGCAGCCCGAGCACCAAAGTCAGAAAAAAACGTAAATAAAAGTTACGACAAAATTAACTCAAAACAGCAGGACTTGGAGTTATCTATAAGTAATTCTAGTTCTTCTTGTGATGATTCTTTTAATTTACCTTCAACGTCAAAGGCAGAAGGAAAAAAAGAAAAAACAAAAAAAAATTAGTTTGCCTATGGTGTCAAAAACTTGTGACCGTTGCGGTGTTTCCGATAGAGCAGCGGCTGCTATTGCTTCTTCTGTATTCCAAGATATATCTCCTGGCAGTGAACCAATTGATAAACCAAAAATACGACGGGAAAGAAAAAAAGTACGTAAAGAATATATTCAAAAGCAGAAGCAGCTAGACCTACCAGCTTTATACTTTGAAGGCCGAAAAGATAAGACGCTTAATATTATTAAAAAGGGAGCTAAGAAATACAGACAAATATTGATTGAGGAACATGTATCTGTTCTCAAGGTGCCAGATTCAGTTTATGTTGGCTATGCAACACCAGATCGAAGTACTTCTAAAAGTATTGAAATGACAATTATTGCCCTTCTTTCGTCTCCAAAAATTTATAAAGAAAATTTGATGGCAATTGGTTGTGATGGTACAGTCACTAACACTGGGAAATTTAACGGAGTAATAAGAGTATTGGAAAAAAGACTTTAGCACCCACTGCAATGGATTATTTGCATGCTACATTTGAACGAATTGCCATTAAAACATCTATTTAACAAACTAGATGGTGTTACCAAGGGACCATATTCGCATGCTGGTCCTATTGGCAACTTATTAGAAAACTGCGAAAAACTACCCATAGTCAAGTACGAGAGAATTGAAGGCCAGCTTCCGGAAATACAATTTGAGGGCTTAAGTACATATCAAAAATATTTGTATGAAATAAATATATCTGTTATAAGTGGACACTGCCACGATGGCTTAGATAACAGGTCTCAAGTAAAAATATCACATGCTCGGTGGCTAACAAAAGCAAATAGAATTTTACGTTTATATATTTCTACATCAAACCCGTCATATCAGCTAAAAGTATTAGCTGAGTATTGTGTAAAAGTTTATGCTCCAGTATGGTTTGAAATAAAAACAAATCCAACTTGCAAACATGGGTCTAAAAATTTTTGGAAATTGGTAACAAACTCACGATACCTTCATGCAAAGTTAAAACTAGTAATAGATCCCGTAATTCAACGTAACGCCTATTTTGCTCACCCAGAAAACTTGCTTCTATCGATTTTGTTGATGAAAATAAAACAGTGAGAGAACTGGCAGCCAGCCGAATTCAAGAAGCACGAAGCTCATCTCATACTGGAAAGCAACCTCGCGTGTTTGGGGTTCCGACTATCAATAATTTTGGCGCAAGTAACTACTTTGAAGTTATAAATTGGAATCAAAAGTTTTTCGATCCACCAATTCTTCGAAACATCACTATTGAAGGAATAAATGCGGCTGTTGAGTGTCAAGAAAGTGACAATCTAATTTTTGCCAAGCTGCCATGTCATACTCAGGCGGTGGAACGAACTGTGAAAATAGTGTCAGGAGCATCCATGACTTAACATATGCGATAAAAAATCAAGAGAAGGTTTAATACAGACGAAACTTGAATCAAGACGAGAGATCCCAGATTTGACAGTAAACAAGATTTTGTTACCAAAAAATAACTAATATAATTTCGTGATTTCATTGTTTTATGTTGTATAAGAACCAAAGTTTTATTTTTTTTTAAGTTTAATTAAAAATGTTTTCAGTTTTAATTAATAATAATTGATAGTAAATAAAATATTAATATTTAAAAAATGACTTTTTTTTCAAAAATACTTAATTCTTAGGAGCTCCGGCGCGGGCTCAAGATGTGACATTTTTTAACTTTCTTTTAGCAATTTTTATTTGTTTTAATGTAAGACAATAAAATATTGCTATTAGAATATGATTCGAGAACTTTTATTTTTTCTCATACATCAGTGACCCACCCTAATGTGCACCGCTGCTCTATACACTTAACATTTACAAATAGTGTAAAATTAAAATCTATGATTTAATACGTAAAATAAATACAACTAAATCTATTTGATTATACTTAAATAAAACTAAAATACGGATTAAATCTATATGGACGGAACAGGGGTAATGATATCTAGTTAGCCTAGGTTATTTTCTTTGAAAAAAAAGCAAAACCTTATTATAATGGCAAGAAATAATGACATTTTAAAAGTGTCACTGTAAGATCTTACGTTAAGAAGTTGAAGTATTGCTGTGAAGTAAATTTTGATAGATGTCGAATGCAAATATGAAAATCGATAAATTGGAATGTCAAAGCATCATTAAATACTTGTATTTGAAGAGGTTACATGGTAAGGAAATTTACGAAGACATGCTTAACACATTTGGCGATCAATGGCGATCATATGCGAATGTCGATAATTGGATTGCGTCATTCAAAAGAGGAAAACTTTTTGTTGAAGATCAGAAGCGACCACGAAGACAGATTTTGGTGACCGCCCCCGAAAATATAGACGCAGTTAATTACATAATATTATCAAACCGTTGAATTGGGTTAAAACATATAGCTGAGGCACTAAAGATTTCATATGAAATCATTGCAAATAAAAGTGTAAAATAAAATATTTTTTTAAACTTTCTCTAACACTTTCACTAGTAATTTACTAATTAAGTGTGATTAGGTATTCTTTTCATTATTAGTACTATCTAAGATAATATTATACCATCAAAGAAAAGCAAGAACAATCAAAGCAAAACCTGGAAAACCTATCTAAATACATCTAGTAAGCATTTCTATTGTATAGACAATTTTTGAGTACACTTTGTTTAAATTCTTAGATTCTGTAATTCTTTTTCCTCGTTATCTACTTATTCCATTTATAACATGAACATAATTATGAGTATTTAAAACGATTAAATGTATAATAATAATAAATAAAATAACTTTGTAGCCTAGATAATCTTCAATTCTTAAATAAAATTAATTAAATGAAAGTTTTTATGAAACAGATTATAATACGCAGTTGTTAATTAATTTCTTTTCCTATTTAAATATATCTTCATATTCACTGCATTTCGTTAACGCATTTAATTTTTTTTTAGACGAAAACATATACACCTTGCTTGAATATATACGCACGTACCGTATATAGTACCTGGCGTATGTATTGTTTATAATTAAAGAGTGTTTGTGTGCGTTAAGTTGGAGTTGCGAAATGTGTTTCCCGCCATTGTGCTAGAGCGCCTTCCTTTGTTTCCAAACATAAACTCCGAGAAACGAGAAACGGAATCAACGTGGACGGCGACGGTCGATGGAAACTCCTTTTCGCCATGACATATTTGAAACAAAAGAGATCGCGTGCGTTGGAAATAAATATGGCGTCGTAAACTGTGTTCGCGTGTGCAAGCTTTATATGCTTGTTTCACACACACATACTTATTATATATGTATTACCTATATACACACCAATACATGAAACATGCCTAGTCTAATACATCAACTAATAAGTCTGAAATATGCAAGTGGATGGGTAATACACTGAATAGATATGTTAAATGTAAGTAATTAAACACTTATTTCCAATACATACATATATACACATACATCCACATATCTACATATATACTTATATATATAGTAAATTCAATCAGTTGGCGATTTAAGGTCTGGCTTTACTTTAAAGTATATATATTTGAAACAACCCTACATGTTTCGGCAATGATGCCTTTATCAAGGATATAAAATATAAATGACAGTATACAAATGTCATATAATTGAGTTGCTATGGATAAAATTATTCAAAGGTACATTCCAATTGAATAATAATAAATCCTGTCTTAGTATTCCAAAAACAGAAAAACAACAAAAACAGGGAAAAGCAAGACATGAGATATTATTATGTAATCGCCCCTGGAGCGTCTTAAGATGCAAAATTGTCGGCATTCGCCTTAAACGAGAAGGAAAACCACGAAAACCTACTCAGACAACCAGACAGGAAACAAAACACGGAACAGTCAGCATGATAAGCAAATGTATATGATAATTAAATGTAATTGATATTTAAACAACTTAAGATATATAATTATATAACAAAAAAATATATTATGATGGTAAATTGAAGATCGTTACACAAAGTTATAGTATACATAGTATAGTATATATAGTATAGTCCCAATTTCGATGCTAACCATTGGTATCTCGGTTATTAGAAGATATAGAACAACGGTTAAATGGGGAATGTTTTGCAGAATTCAATACTCGCGGCAAATCTCATTTCAAATTTGATCTAACTTTTTAAATTTTTAAAATATTTTGAAAAATCAAAAATTTGCCGATTTCGTTATTCCTCAATAACTCGATAACGCTTAGTCTGACCTCTTTTAAAGTTTTACATTGTTTAGACACTTTTTTAAAACAAATTATTTGATACAAACAGAAACCCCCGATTATAATTTGTTTTTAAGTTATTACCACTATCTTTTGTTTTTCATATGGCGGCCATATTGGATTTTGGGTTTGTTAGGTAGTCCTCAAAATGTGGTTTTCAACGATGTATAACATGCCTGAAAAATTTTGATTTATAAGGAAAATATTAATAAAAACGTAAATTAATCTTTAATATGAATTAGTAGGCTGAAAAATTAAACACCAATGTCAAATGAAAGTGAAAAGATATTCTAAGTATAGCAAACGCCAATTAAGTTGGCGCGAGGAGGGGTAAGTTCGCGCAGGATTAAAAGTAGTGGGGAGATTTGTATTTGGTTTTACATCAAATGTCAGATAATTCTAACCTCTGAGCGTGTATCACTAGCAAAGACATTATGTTCCGTCAAACGTCAATGACAAATGTATTCTGACAATGAAACAAAACGATAACCTGTCAAAGTACATTAGTGCTGCAGAGATAAGTTAATTAAAACTACTTGTAGTTAGTGATAAGTAATTATTGTCAAGTATTAAGATTTATAAGTATTGATAATGGCACATACATATTCAAACGAAGAAAAAGTTGATATGTTGGAAGTGTATTTCAAAGCAAATAGAAACACTGAAAATGCGTGCACGAGTTATGCAGAGCGTTTTCCAGAAAGACAACAGCCACACAGGACAATTTTTAGAAGACTAGTTAGCAAATTAAAAAACTTTGGAAGCTTCGAACAAAAACGAGCTAACTATGAAGTTAATGATGCTGATACACGTCGAAATAATATTTTGCAGAACATTAGGAACAATCCCAGCACGTCAGGTCGTCGTGTGACACGAGAAACAGGGATTTCAAAATCTACTGTTCACAGAACCTTGACGAAAAACAAGTATCACCCTTACAAACCAACAATTGTACTAGGTTTAAGTGATAATGACAATCTCCGACGATTACAGTTTAGCAGGTGGTACCTTCAAAAATGTGAATATGACGCTAATTTTCCTAGGAAAATACTATGGACAGATGAAACACGATTTACCAATTGTGGAGTGTTCAATAGGAATAACTATCATCATTGGTCTACTGAAAATCAACATTTGGTAAATCAAAGAAGATTTCAAGTTCGATTTGGTTTTAATGTCTGGTGCGGTTTAATTGGTATGACATTTTGTTTACTTTTTTTTTTGTTTTTTAAACTCTTTTTTTCGTTTTAGATAATCAGTTAATAGGTCCTTTCATCTTTGATTACAATTTAACTGGTAACAGATATTTGGAGCTACTAACAAACGAGATAATGCCTGCTTTGTGGCAAATTATTAATCCCGAGAACATGCAAAACATCTGGTTCCAGCAAGATGGTTGCCCGGCCCATAACACTCGTAACGTGCATCATTTTTTGAGAGAAAACTTTAATGAGAGAGTGATTTCAAATAATGGACCCGTGCAATGGCCTGCGAGATCACCCGACCTTACCCCGCTTGACTTTTATTTATGGGGTACCACTAAAAACGAAGTATTTGATTTTGAACCGCCAGAAACTCGGGAAATTTTAGAACAAAGAGTATGTACTAGATGTGCTACGATCAGTAAACGGAAACACGCTACGTAGAGTTTGTAACTCTACTCGAACAAGGTGTCAAAATTGTGTGGAACAGAATGGTCGTCATACTGAACAATTTCTTTAAGTGAATGTGAACTTTAAGTTCTGTATCTTTACTTTTTATTTCTATAATTTTTTTATCGTTTCGTTTGTTTACAATATTACTTAGAATATCTTTTCACTTTCATTTGACATTGGTGTTTAATTTTTCATATTAAAGATTAATTTACGTTTTTATTAATATTTTCCTTATAAATAAAAATTTTTCAGGCATGTTATACATCGTTGAAAAGCACATTTTGAGGACTACTTAACAAACCCAAAATCCAATATGGCCGCCATATGAAAAACAAAAGATAGTGGTAATAACTTAAAAAACAAATGACAATCGGGGGTTTCTGTTTGTATCAAATAATTTGTTTTAAAAAAGTGTCTGTACAATGTAAAACTTTAAAAGAGGTCAGACTAAGCGTTATCGAGTTATTGAGGAATAACGAAATCGGCAAATTTTTGATTTTTCAAAATATTTTAAAAATTTAAAAAGTTAGGTCAAATTTGAAATGAGATTTGCCGCGAGTATTGAATTCTGCAAAACATTCCCCATTTACCCGTTGTTCTATATCTTCTAATAACCGAGATACCAATGGTGAGCATCGAAATTGGGACTATACTATATATACTATACTATGTATACTATAACTTTGTGTAACGATCTTCAATTTACCATCATAATATATTTTTTTGTTATATAATTATATATCTTAAGTTGTTTAAATATCAATTACATTTAATTATCATATACATTTGCTTATCACACGGTATACTGCTTAAATTTTTTATATAATTTCTGTTATCATTTCATTTAAGCCCAACGAATACACGGTTAACGGATTGACCTATTTTAGGTTGAATATTATACACTTAAGAGATTTGTTATTTCAGTTGCATAAACTCTGTAATTTTTGTAAAAATATATATCTATTTACATCTTTAAAAGCTGGATTTATTTATTAATAACATTAGCCGACACGATTTTTATAACTGACTTAATAATCTAAAATGTTAGTAATTTACATTGTTTTAAACATAAAAACTGTATTCTAACATCATATGTGATCACTAGAGCACTAAAATTTCCGTGCACGCCATGTGTGCCGATGTGACGATGATTGTATTGCATCAGAAATAATAAAAACATTCAGTATGTGTTTGGTACTTGCCTAGACTGCATGTAAGTGTAAGCATACGTAATAAAATGTCGTCGACACATAAATCGAGAAAACGACCGTTGTCAGACGAAGTTTATTATGGATTTCCCGGACTTAATATACGATGGCTCAAAAATTAAATGTTTAGTGTGCAATACATATCTAATGTGTTGGTCAAAAATACATTGTACAGAACACGTAAGCAGTTCGAAGCACAATAATAACAAAATTAATCGACAACAGTTTATACATGAACTATGTGTAACTATGATTATGTGTACACTGCCGTTTACCTTGTTAAGTAATGATTCATTTATTTCATTTTGGAATAAATACGCGAATTCAAACATTACCGAGCACGACAACGTTACGAAGGAATTTACCATCGGCGCGTAAACAGGTTGAAAATACGAATTACACTGCCATACCGGCGCTCATGGCGCTCACGGAAATTGGTCTGCTCTAGTGATCACTTGAGCATGTTCGTGGCTGAAGGGCAGCGGCAACTACAAAGGATACGACGTCACGCTTTCCAGAGAGAATTAAAATGGAACCTTCTGAAATGGATATGTGCAGATATGAAGTTTGCAGCTGGCGTAGTGATTCATTTATTGTTTAGTTGTTGACGCGGTCTGGCAAGAGACAAAAGAAATATCACTGAACTGTCAGTTAGTTAAGAAAGTTTAAAGCAGTGTTCCACGAGTTATATTGCGAGTGATTTTCAAGAATGGAAAACCGCGCAATAGGCTGCATAATTCTACGGACAGTTTTTGTTATGTTTGTGGATTATATGCTACAAAATCATAGAAGAAGCCTTCGAAGATGTTATGTACAATATTTTGGCTTCAAAATTAAAAATCAAGACAAAGCATGGGTACCACATATATGCTGTATTTCGTGTTATGTCAAATTAACTCAGTGGAACAAAAACAAGAATTCTTCCGGAATCCAGTCAGAAAGGCCGATGATTTGACGTGAATCAAATCACGCAACGGATTGTTACTTCTGTTTGGTAAAAATTGAAGGGCCTTCCAACCTTCTAACACCAATGCATTCAGATTCTTTTGCAAATTCCACGGACAAGGACGATATAAACGATCTTTTGTGTCATTTTCAAGTGATCTGGCGTATGTTCTTTCTAACGAACCACATTTCATTACTCAATCACAATGACTTGATACGGGATTTGGGTATAACTAAAGAAAATTCACAAATTTTGGGATCTCGATTAAAAGAATGGAATCTTAGGAAAGATGAGTGATGGACAGGGTGAAAGATTCCATCAAGACATTGCAGAAATAAAGAAATGATATTAGGGTTGGTGGGGTCCTGTCATGATGACAGATTTTTGCTGGATTCTCATTAGAGAAGGCAACAGATAGATAGGTTATTTCTGTAATTTGCATTAATATAATTGGTTGCAATTTTCTGACGGAAATAGTCGATGATATTTGCAGATTGTCAATTTAGTCAATGAGTAACAGATGGCATATCACAAACTAGGTATGAATTATATTCTGATATGACCGCTATAGTTATCTTTCTCGTTCATAGTCTACTTGAGAAATTTTCTTGTTGGCTCGCGTATTATACATAAGTAGGTAATGCATATTGTTTCAACTTATGCGCAAAATTTCAGCACAATTCTAATTCTAGAAATACATTTCTAAGAAAATAATGTCAATCGTATTTTAAATACCATAAAAAAATAACAAAACGAAATTTCCAATAGTCGTAATGATGTAATTAAAACGAACAGACCACAACCTCACACACCACATCACACGCCATTCCAGAAATTTATTCATCATTTACGAGGGGCCGCGCTAAGCCCCGAGCGGAATATTAAATTTTAACTGACAAAGACAATAATTAAAGCACCATAAAATTGACCAGCTTTGTAATTTTCATTTCCGGATTATGCGACTTCAACGTTACACATTCCTTTTTTGTATTGATCGTTATTATTAAAATTATTGCCAAGCATTATCAGTCAAAATTCCGTATTCATACGAGAGCATATACATGAAACACGTTGGAAAATATGTAGATTTTTTTTTTTTGGACAGCTGAAATTTTTCTCAACGTCTTATTTATTTAACGTATGAATTAATATGATCGTTATGATAGGGTAGAAGACTTAATATTTGGGTCGTAACGTAATATCTTTGAAGATGGGCTCGTTATGTCATTATGTTTAGTTCCTTTTTTTAAATTTACAAGTTATTAATGTGGAATCTTGTAATAGTTAGTATAATACTATACCGTATGTGTTAAATATCATTAGGCATACAGAATCAACGTATGAGTACATACAATGTATACGTACATGAGAAAGCCAGTCCAATGCCAGCGAAGACCGTGACGACTGACAATTGTCTCCGATACCGATTGACTGGAAATTTTGCATTCAGTCTAGCTGCGGCCGTTACAGTTTAAAAGCGTACAATAAAATTAATGTATAATGGCTCTTTATACACCCACTGAAAAGCTTCAGTTAGTAAAATGGTTTTATGCTGGCAAGTCTGCAATGGAGTGCATGAATTTGTTTGCGCTGACTTTTGCAGACAGTTCTGTACCTTGCAGACAAACAATTTATAATATTATAAATAAATTTGAAACTTGTTTCTGTCTCAATAACTGTACGAAATGCAAACCAAGAGAGGTATCACCACAAAAAATTGAGGAAAGAGAACGGCGGGATGTATTAATTTGTAGTATTGTGGAAATTGATAATATGAGATCTACTAGAAGTGCTGCCGAGGAATTGGGTACAAGTAACACAACTATTTCACGTATTTGGAAACGTAATGGTTTAAAATATTTCAAATATTCGAAAACTCAAGAAATATTTCCCGAGGACAATTTCTGGAGAATTGAATTTTGTCAAGACGTTATGGAAAAGATACATCGAGATGAAAATTTCGTTTAAAATATTCTCTTCACCGATGAATCAACTTTTCCATTACACGGAAAGCACAATCCCTCTGTTCTTCGATATTGGGCTTCGGAAAATCAACACCGGCATTTTGCAAATCGCACTCAGTATCCTCAAAAACTAAACGTTTGGGCAGGTATTTTAGGTGACCATTCTATAGGCCCCTATTTTATTGATGGTATATTAAATGCCGACAAGTATCTCGAATTACTGAAAAATAAAATACTTCCCCCCATTCAAAACATTGGAATAAATCAGGAAATCGTTTGGTTTCAACATGATGGCTGTCCAGCACATAATGCAGTGAGGGTAAAGGAATTTATAGGAAATACTTTTCCTGACCGTCTTATTACTGGAACAGGAAACATTAAATGGCCCTCGTGATCTCCTGATCTATCTCCAAATGTTTTCTTTTTGTGGGGATATCTAAAAAATATTGTTTATACTCATGAAGCTGGTAGAGCGGAAAATATAGTTGCCTTGAGAGAAAAAATAACTGAGGCTGCGAATTCATTAACTGCCGACATGTTAGCAAATGTAAGAGCTAATTTTTACGACCGCCTAGGACAATGTCTTGCTGTGCAAGGAGGAATTTTTGAACCTCTTGTATAATTTATTATAATTTTTAGAATCCTTTTTTATTTATTTTATTAGGATTATTCTTTAATTTTATTAGAATTACGCTTTTGTATATGCGACGCACCGCGGCTTAAAAATTTCCTGCATCTACTGAAAGAAATAAGAAAAGCAAATCCCTTGCAATTCGTAAATGTTATTTTAGAACGCATTACAAGTACCTATGTCGATGGTCAAATGATTACTGCTAACTTGTATTTGCGAAACAATCGGAGACAATCTTTGCCGGCCGTCGCGGTCTTCGCCGGCATTGGATCGGCTTTTCCATATACATATACATCGTATGTACTCATACGTATTCCCCCTATGCCTAATGATATTTGACACGTGCCGTATGATAAAACTGGTCAACAAATTTCCTTTTTTTAGATTTTTCTTTAGAAATGATATACAATTTTCGTTTCTTTTATAGTAATAACAATAAATTTAGCACGTCAGGTTTTGGAAGAAAAATATTGAAAAGTAAACGAAGTAATATTAATTAGGTATGTACGGAAGCTACGTGGCCTGCCACAGAGATGGCGCGTATTCGCAGGAATCTTCTTTTATCATTCTGTAGAATCATCTTTTAATAGGTTAAATGTGACAGTACATAAATCATGAGCAAATGTCCACTATGAATCTATTAAACCAATATTTTAAGATGGATTACTACACTCAACTACAAAACGTATACGAGGAAGTTAAAGCCTACTTCTCAGTCGCTCAAGAAAACATAAGAGAAACACGAAACAAGAAGCACCCAGAGACCTCTGAAGAAAGAAAAAGTCTAGAGATGCGTTTGAAGAAACAACAAATAAGAATCCAGCAATTCCTCCGATCCATAGACCAAAGAAACACGAAACAAGAAGAACCCAGAGACCTCTGAAGAAAGAAAAAGTCAAGAAATGCGTTTAAAGAAACAACAAATAAGAATCTAGGAACTCCTCCGATCCATAGACCAAGCAGAACAAGAAATCCAAGAACACAAATCCAAATTCAATTTTGAAGCTCAATTAAAGAAACTTATAAAGCAATGGGAAGCGGTACACGAACTTAACGAAAACGTAATGAAATTGAAAAAAAATAGACAAACGAATACTTAGTTCAAAATACATACCCTGAAACAGAAGAAAAATACGAAGACATCATTGAAGAATTAGAACAAGTAATAGCCAATTCTTCCACTACCTGCAGTAAAGCTAAACCTTCCCCAAATAAACATTCCTATCTTCTATGGTGACTACGATTTCTGGAACACCTTCCACGATATTTTCCTCAGAATAATCCACACAAATCCATCCTTCTCATTCTGAAAAAATGCAATATCTAAAAACCCATACCCAAAGTGAACCAATCTGAGTAATTCGACATTTACAAATCAACGATGCAAATTATTAAGAAGCATGGGAACTACTAAAGAGAAGATATCATAATACCAGACTTAATGTAGGGAAATTAATAGATAACATTTTGGATATACGGCAAATACGCCAAGAATCCGCCGAAAAGATTAAGCACTTTCATGATGTTATTTCCGAATTGCTAAGAGCTATAAACAATTTAGACATTAACACGGAAACTTGGTGACCTATCACAAGCAGAAATATTGCAAGGAAATGGGATCCAGAAACCAATAGAATTTACGAGCAATCCTTAGAAAAGTCTCATCAAATACAAGATTTCTTTTTACACTTTTACGATTTTTACAAAGAAGAAAAATCCAGGGATTAACTATAAGAAAACACATCAATACAATAATACAGTTGTATGCCCATATTGTACATGAAAATACTTCATTACGACATGTTTTAAATTCAAGAAACTTACATCACAAGAGAAATCAAAATTCATTAAACAAAAGACACTGTGTTACAATTGTTGACAATAAAACACAATGTCAGAGCAAAAATCGTTGCAAAACGTGCAATAGAGCTCATTGTACACTATTGCATTATAATAAGTCGAAACGTTACCAGAAATCATCTACAATAGAAACTAGCGAGGGCAGTACCCACAAAACCACAGCTTTGAATGATAACTTGGCACGAAACAATAGTTGCAGCAACAAAAATGTAAGTTCTGTACTGCTAATTACCGGATTGGTAAAAGCAACAACACGAAGCACAAACCATGAGTTTTTACGAGTTCGTATTGATCCAGGATCACAAGCATAGAGCGATCTATCAATTAGTCTGTTTTTGACAGTATACCAAGTGAACGTCTCGTGTGATTCTGTAATAATGGAAAAAACTGAGTTGAGAGCAGTTCCACGTTCCCCATCGTGTGATTGCTGGTTGAGGAGGAATCGGAATACCAGGTAGATGTTGTTTGTAAAACTGAACTCATAACACTTTAAAAATACTTTCTTAACACTGCTAATTAAAGTATTTACTAAGGGAAAATGGTTTCTGACTTCTTATGCAACACGATTTAGTCCGCGCGCCAAGCTAGTTGTGTGAATTAAATTAGGGCAAAAGATTTTCAAGTTGAAAGCTGCCTTCACCATGTATGGTCCAGCATCCGTCAGAAACAATAGAATTTTCTCTTGGAATCGATTCCGGTAAGAAGAAAGTTGCCACTTCTTCCTGTATAAACCTTGTTATTGTCAAATTATTTATCTTTTCCAACTGTTTGGATGAAATTAAATAAGATTTTTCTAGAACCGATACTTTAAGGATACCAATCATTAAATGAACTATGTATCGGCCCACACTATCAGTAGTTTCATCTACGCATATATTTATAATATAATTGTTTGCAACAACCTTCTTAATGCTATTGAATGTTTCTGCATAGAAATAGCGAATATAATTTTTTGTTAACGTGCTCTCATCGGGAATGTTATATTTGCTAATGTACTTTTGCAAAAATAACTTGACATTTAAATTGTTTGATTTGTGAAGTGAAATATCTGCCGACACAAACATTTCACACAAATCTTCTTTAAATTGTTCTTGTTCCGATTTTTTGGAAGTTGATGGCAAACATTGCGGTAATGTTTGCTGACTCTTCTTCGCCAATTTCATCTTTGTTAGTTTTGCAGAATGAGATGGAGTTTTCAAATGTTGGTCGACTTGGAACTTTCTCTCACTTGTAATCTGCAAAAGAAATATCACATCATTGATTGTTTTCGTATAAAATAAATGTTAGTACAAGATAAAGGTATAATTAAAAACTTAATTAATTAATTAATAAGAGGAAATAAACTTAAAATTTTACTTACAATCTTACAACGTGCTACGCAAACACTTTTTCTCTAACCATACGCAATTCTGAATAAGATGCAATCTATCCAAGCACAGTCGCTATTTTCGGCATTTTTGCTATTATATATCACAACTCACAAGTTTACACTTCGAAAAGCCAACGTGAAATGACGTTTAAAATAAAATTACTTTCAAATATGGGAATAAATTTCTCCGAATAGCAAAGAAACATATATTTTCCTAATTTTCTGGTAAAATGTATTTTTATATTTATTTAGGAGTTTTAAGGTATTAGCTTTTCCCGGAATTTTGTCTCGGCCTGGATTTATGGGAAGAGCATTAATAAATTCTTGGAGACGCTTATCGGAAAAGTAACGGGAAGAGGCTTAATAAAATGCTATTTGTAATTTAAAGAGGTCTGTTTTCTTGTTTGTTTGTGAAATCCACGACATAATTTTAGTAATGCCTGTAATAAATTTGATTTAGTAAATAAATAAAACTCGGATATTTAAAATATGCAAAAATACTGAATTACTACAAAATATGCATATAATATACAAAATGCAGATATTATGAAAATATGCAAATTTATGCAAACTGCATATTATCCGGCCTTTACTTATCACCAACCGAAATCAAAACGGATCTGGAATCAACACTATGAGACCCTGCTCCTTCGTTTTCAATGGTTAAAAACTGAGTTGCCAAAATTTAGGCATCGTTACTACGATCGAAGAAACAGTGATTTGCTTCTTTGACGCTGATGCCATAGTATACATTTCTCCCATCAGGTGAAACAGTTAATGGACGATTTTATCGCGATGTTCTTCAGCGACTAAGATAAAACATTCGACGCAAACCGTCTGCTAATTCGTGCATCCTACACCACGAGAATGCACTAAGGGTCACTTGTCTTGCATCAGTTTCTAGCCTCAACGAAGACGGCAGTGCTACCCTACCTTCTCTACTCCCCAGATCTTTCCTTTTGTGACTTCATTCTGTTTCCGTTGTTGAAATTGAAGCTCAATTAGCGACGTTCTGAGACGATTGAAGAGATACAGACCGAATCGCAGGCAGTGTTGAGCACGTTAACACGAGAAGACTTCCAACACAGCTTCCAGTCATGGATAAGTAGCTGGGAACGGTGTATTCATTCGTTGAGTGCGGGGTAAGTACTTTAAAGGGGATTGTAGTGAAGAAGTTGTCAGAACAATTTATTGGGTTTTATTTTTCACATTCTGAAAATTTCTAGGTAGCATCACGTGTTAGCAATTTTTCCACCTGTTAAGGAACTTTTGAATTATTGAAATTATCCATAATTAGCAGTACTTAACATTAAAATTCGTTGCTTCAATATGTCATTAAAATGAACTGGAAATAATTGAAAATAAACTGGTGGACAGTACCATTTTTCTATATGCGTATACCTACATATATATACACATATATATGTGTCATAATTAAGCAGTGTATCCAGTAACATATGTTGAAAAAAAGTCTAACGGATACGTATATGCTAATGAATGTATAAATTAATATGTTGGTTGCATGCATATGCATTTAACAGCGGACCAAACTCACCATAGCAGGAAAACAATAGCCTGTACATTCATCGTTCAATTGCCCTACAATAACTACATAATTTTTCTTTCTCTCGCGCAAGTTAGTCAAGTCTAAAGATTGTTAGATAATACTGAAATTAACACCAACACAACAACGTGACCACCACGGGCGTCTCTTTTTATCGCGTTCGTAGTTCCCTTAAGCTGAAATGAGACGGTGATTTGGGCAAATTCAAAACCATTGTTTGAGTTTTTAGTTCGGCGTGTATTTTTTATATTTATGGCGTCCCGCTTTGTTGGTTGCCATGGTTACCAGTCTGTGAACGCAAATAACAGTGTGTTGTTTTTCTTGTCTCCTGTACTTGCACTCGACATTTTTACTCCTTTGTCTCTCTTTTGTTATTGTAAATTTGTAATTTTCAGCGCGGGTATTATGGTGTGTTATTATGAGGCAGATAAGATTCCTTAAATTCAATTTTTTGGTTGCTAGCATTTGCTTTATTTTTACATACGTTCTTCTAATTATTTAAATTACTTCATTTTCAGTTAGTTTTCATGGCTTTTGTCATAATTACGAGGACGATTCATAAAGTAAGTTCCGTTTGGTTATTAAGAAAAATGCCAACATATTGCCATGGATTTTTCCCCGCAATATTTTAGTGAACATTTTTGAAAAATATTATTTTTGTAGTGTACTATTTTTAATGACAGTGTATGATTTTATTGTATGAACTCTAATTGTATTTTGATTTATTTTTGAATTCTTAGGTTTTGATTAGCGCAGTTCCTGGAAGCCGTTCGAACTTGCTGGGCAAAATATATTTGATAAATGTATTTTTTTTATGTTTGGATGCGTGCTGCATGTATCCGTTTTGTCAGACACGTCTTGGTATTCAAATAAGAGAGTTGTATATTTTTGGAGATAAAACTTTTTTATATCTTAGTTCATTTAATTACGGTTTTCGTTTTCAATTTATAGTGGTTGTGTTTTTTGAGTATTTATCGTATTTATTTTTGTATACTCGTTTGTATACTCGTAATTTTTGATTTATTTAATCTCTTATTTGCACGTGCTCTCAAGGTTATATAAAATAAAAACCTACGTAAGTTTTATTTTACAATAATAATATTATTTCTTTATTGTATGCATTGATTGTAATATTAATTGTATGAATTTATATATATTAGTTAATAATAGACGACAAAGATAAATTTTTGTGTCAAGTAAATTTTTTTTGTTACGATAAATTTCTAGAACGATTTGTATTTTAAAGGTTGGTTTTTATGTACCTGTGGTACCTATCTGCGCAGATTTAATATATCGGTTTGACAGTTAAATCTGTTTACATTTTTGAGTTTATTTTGGGGTGATTGAAAAAGATATCTTTGGAATTTATTTAGTTTTAATTTTGTTTCGCGAGTCATAAGAGGACGTTTAAATTTGCTTAGCTGTCACCCCCAGCAAATTAAGTTTACCTCTATGTGTTATTGTAAAACACAGTTCTTTAAATTTCTTAAAGAATAAAATTTTTTTATTTTTTTTTAAATAAAATATTAGTTGGATATTGTGATTTTTATTATTATTAACACTTTGTGTGAACAATTCATTCTGGCGCCCATATTAACTTTTGTAGAAGAGAAGTACCACGTTTTTCCATTGGAAACCCTGAGAGGAAAGCTGTTTCATAAAAGAAAAATAACCGATTGAGCATTAAAGTTGGACAGTGTTGTGGTGAATAGTGATTCATTCAAGCACGAACTCACTGTTGATAGCAATATGAAGAGGTTTTTATTTTATAAAATTTAAAGCTACCATTTTTTCTACATCGTTGTCATTATTCTTTACTTCTACTGAAACAAGAAAAATACATAATTGGGAATGTTCTGGTATGGTTAAGATCATATTTAACCGACCGTGTTCAGAGTGTTGTCGTGAGTGGCACCAGGTCTCGAGATGTCCTTGTTACATCCGGTGTGCCTCAGGGGAGACATTTGGGTCCCATTTTATTTCTGCTATTTATAAACTATATAAGGTTTTGTCTTCGTTGATTTGCCGATGGTATGAAACTTTTCTATCGTATGTGCTTTCCTAATGACTGTGTTACACTCCAATCGGATCTAGATGATTTCCACGCGTGGTCTATTGAAAACCTCATGCCCCTTAACACTTAAAAATGTAACGTCATATCATTTACTAGAAAGGTTGCACAATACTTGTTGAATAATGTTCCTCTCGAGAGAGTGCAGTCGGTTCGGGATTTGGGAATTACTCTGGGTGGCGATCTAAGGTACCACCTACACATAAACAATATCTTATCTAGAGCAAATAAGATTTGTGGTTTTGTCAAGCGTCAGACACGGGATTTTAGTAGTGTTATGGCTATGATAAAATTGTACTATTTACTGGTACGGCCAATCTTGGAATATTGTTGCATTGTATGTAGATAATACAATCCCGGGATTCCGTATCCTGGGATCTCGGGATCTCGGCCGGGTTTTGATCCCATAAATCCCGGGATTGTACTTGGCTAATCTCGGGATTTTCGGGATTACCAGTTTGCATTCCGTAATCCGTTGCGCATTGACAATGACTTTACCTAGATTATATTAAGGGCACTTATTACATAAAGACAAAAAAATCTACCTTAAGTACGCAGTACAATAAAAGAACTACACAACCCAAATAATATGTAACTTAGAAAGGACTTCCCCGACCGGCATACTTCAATACAATACTGTTAAAGTAATTCCCCGACGGGCCAACAGGGGAATCACCAGATCACCCGATCACCTCATATGATATATCAGTCGGGGATTCCCTGTACGAAAGTATAAATACGCTTATAAGAAATTACTTTTTTCATTTATTATTCTACCAGCTACAGGGTTACGCAGGTTACGTCATTTAAATTTAAAAGTCTATTATCTGAAAAAATTTGTTTTGTTCAACATAAAAAAAAACAGTGATACGTCGTCAGCGTGGAGTTATTTTTTAGTTGCGAAAGACGGGAATAGTGCTAAATGTAAGCGATGCCCTGCCATTCCGAAGACTTTGGGTGGATCGACTATGGGATTACATACACATTTGTCGATAACATAACATTAAGATTTTATCTGACGTTAATCGTTTAACAGCTTCAACAAGTCAAGATTCTGAAAACCTGAACACAGCACCGCCGCCAGCTAAACGGAAGTTAGAATATTATTTTACTAAAAGTGCCGACGATAGCCCGGATGATGTTTTGGCAAGAATGTTTGCATTAGATGGTCTATCTTTCGACGAGCGGACATCAATGTTCAATAACCGATACATGGCTGTCAACGTTCATTCATATAAACAAATTTGGAGCTTAGGACTAGTTTCTATTCATGGAAGTATGACGGCTGAAGATTGTCTTCGTATATTGAAAGAGTGTATAAGTAAATTTGATATTTCCCTGGAAACTGATATCGTGGCTACTGTAACCGATGGACCGAACGTTATGATAAAGATGGGACAGCTTGTTTGCACTGAATAACAACTGTGTCTCGCATATGGTATCAATTTGGCCGTCTGCGATGTGCTTTATAAAATAAAGAATTATTTTCAAGACAGGCAAGACAGCCCTACCTCAGACTCAGATGATACTATAAATGAACCTGTTGTGACTGCTGATTATATGAACGATAGCGATGATGATGACAATTTAGAAGACTTAGACTGCCCAGAATCAGGTTTCATCTTAATGCCACAAAATGAACTTGCGCGAGAACAAATACCAGAGTTAACGAAAGATGAAAATATTAATGAGCTGATAAAGAAAATCCGCAAATTTGCAGTGTATTTCAAAATATCACCATTGGAAAATGAAACAGTACTTCAAAAATATGTGAAGATTGAACATGAAAAGAGCTGTCACTTCTTTTGGACTGTAAAACCAGGTGGAATAGTCTTTTAACAATGCTGGAACGATTTTCTCTTTTAAAAACCTGCATTCAAAAAGCTCTTATAGATCTCAATAATCCAATCCGTTTGGAAGATGCTGATTTTGACTTAGTAAATAAAATTGTTGATGTGCTGACCCCTATTAGATTAACAGTAGAAGCAATCTGTCGACGAGATGCTAATTTATGCACAGCTAATGCCGCTTTGAAATTTCTTATAAAATAATTGTCTAGCAAAAACTCAGCACTCGCCAATAAAATGAAAACATCCTTAGTGGAACGTATAAAGCAACGACGAAATGATGATTTAACTGGTGTGTTGAATTATTTACGAAATCCACGAAAAGATGATGAAAAACAGTTATTATCGTATTTGGAATGGCTTGACTTATTTTCAGTTCCTACACAGGCCTTACTGAGAGCGCAAATAAAGAGTATTGTTAAAAGACGAAATAGTCGAGATGACACGGAAGAGGAAGAAAGGTCAGGATCACAAACAGATGATGAGCCAAGGCAACAAACCTCCCAACCCCACACCAATTGACACTAAAGGAAAAGTTACAGATGGAAATTAATAAGAGCATGAAATCCCCAGATCCTGAAGTACAAAATGAATCGGGGTTGGTAAATAGTATTAGACGCGAAATGAGCCTGTTCGAAAATGGAGGAGTTAGTGGATAACACTTAGAATTAGCATATAAACATTTATTGTCTATTCCTCCAACCAATGTAGAACCTGAGCGAGCGTGTTCAGCTGCTGCTTATGTTGGGAATAAACTACGAAGAAGGCTTGGAAGTCAAACATTGGATGCTTTGATATTTCTGCGATTGTATTTTCGAAATTCTAAATAGTTTTTTGTATATTTTAGTATATTGTGTATTGTGTTGTGCACCAATATTAATAAATAATTTTTAAGAAATTACTTAAGTTTTTTTTTCATTTGAGCCCAATTAGAAACCACATAGTCTAATTCCGGGATCCTGGGATTAGGCTTCAAAAATCCCGAAATCCCGGGATTGAGAAACATGCTCGGGATTGTATTCTCCAATTGTATAAAACCCATATACTGCTACATACCGTTGGCGCATTGAGAGAATTCAACGCAATATGATAAATTACTTACTCCATAAGCTAAATATCGACAAAAATTCCTATAATTACTTACAACGACTGCACCTATTGGGCTTTTAATCGTTAGAATCAAGGCGGAGAAAGGCATACCTCAAGTTTGGATTCCAGTTGTTCAACGGTTACATAGAATGTTCGGGGTTGCTATCCCTGTTCGATGTGAGAGTACCAGCTGCGGGTACAAGAAATAACGATTGTTCTGTATAGTATTGCCTGTTTTAAATGATATATGTTCGATATTATGTTTCTTAATGAAAGTACCAATTTTTTCCGAATTTTTCCCTAAGTGTTTAAATTGTAGAATTGTAGATTAGTTGTATCGCTTCTTAATTTTGGGTAAACTACAGAAAGGGTTTTAGATTTTTGTTGGCTATTTAGGATGCTATTGATAATATTTGTAGAGTAACCATTGTTTAATGCTATTGTGTATATCCAGTTTAATTCGAGGTCGAAATTACTTTTACTCATAGGTACGTTAATTAAGCTATACACAATTAATTGGTGTGATAACACGGGCCTGCATTTTTCAACTCTTTGAATGTTGATTTAAAAATTCTAACTGTTTTCTAGTAATTGGGTAGCGCTGATTTCAAATCTGCTTTTATTTTTTTTGTATCACGTAAGGTTATTTTTCAAACCAGTAAAATCAAAAAATATAGAAAAAACACGATTTATTTCATTTATAAGCTAGTTTTATATTATATTAAAAAAATACAAAAATATACACATAGAAACTATTAGAAATAGTTATTTATTCTTTATGCTTCTTAAAAAAACGTTTTCGTTTTTCAGAAAAACTTCGTTTGGTTGTTTTTCTGTCATATTCAGCTAAAGGAAGATCTCCACGTAGTTTCTGGGGCAACCATTTTTTTTTGTTTCAACCTAGACCCCAGTACTTCAGAAAGATCTTTTGAAAGTCTCAAATCTCTTACTAAATCATTCAGTTCGGCTTGTGAAAATAGCTGAGGTTGGTTTTGACCTGAGGTTGATGGTTCAAAATCACTATCCATCTGTACGGAGCCGGAAGTTGAAGAGGTTTCAATATCTTCTTGTAGTACTTTGGGGGGTATAGGTATAGGTACATGATCACTGTGAGAACCTGGTCTGATAGCTGATTTAATATTGTGGTACAAAATATGTTTCAAAGTTTTTCTATTATGCCCCTTAATATCACAAAGACAAAAGTAGCAATCTTCATGATGATTTTGCGGTTCTCTTCAAACCATCGGTATTCCAAAAGGAAGGCTTTTTCTATTCCCTTTGGTCCAATGTCTTAAACCTTCTTCACATACCTTACAAACTACGTGCGGTGCCCAATCTTTATCTTGATCTCCTAATTTGATTTTAAAATAAGCATAATATGCATTTTTCACAAATTCACCAATTGGTCTCTTAAACCTTTTCAAGACGAAATATCCACAAATATAACAGAAATCATCTGGTTTGTTTTTGCAACACCGGCTAGACATATTTTTAAGCAATGTTTATTTATCAAATACCACGCACAACACTAAAGACAAATTAATTTTACTTGTTTACTGATCGACACTCAGAGCTATAATGAAGTAAATGACATTAAAATATACATTTTGTTTGGACTGATAAACTTGAAATCCTTCTTCGCAGTACTAATAAAGTGAAAGCATAATAAATAGGATTTAGCAGGTAAAAATTCCCGGAAATCTTGTCCAAAATTAATACATATAATAAAAGATTTACATCAGGTAATGAGAGCTTATTTAACAAATTTCTTTAAAACCACAACAGAAAATCATTTTTGGGTTAATACCTAGAATTTGAAGTAGTACATTAATTTTAAAATGTATTAAAACGCCTATTATAAGATTTTTTTTATATTTTTTTCTTTTTGTTTTGTGCAAAAAAAAATCTGTGGGTGGTAGAGACCAACTGTATTTTAATTAGTTATTGCTATATAAAAACTGAGCTTAACAAACAAAAATCACGTCATCACAAATTTTATGCCGGCCTGTGTAATTTTTATGGTTATAGGATGAAATGAATTGGCGTGTATTGTGGTGTCTGTATGTGTTGGTTTATGGTATATAGCGAACTCGTGTTTATTAGTTTTGTGTGTTATGTTTAAGTCTAGAAAATTAATGCTTTTATTTATTTCTGTTTCTATTGTAGTTATTTTGTTATTTTTCGGTGAACAGTGTTTATATAATCATGTAAAATGTTTTTAATTGTCTGTCTGAACTATTGAAGCAAATTAATATGTCATCAATATACCAATAAACCAACAGACACAATTACAGAACAAAGGATATGTACTTATTTTAATTTCTAAATTATTCATGAAAATTTCGGCTAATAATGGGCTTAGTGGGTTACCCTTTGCTAGTCACTGTATGGCGTACTAATATTGTAGTGAATTTACAATAAATTTTTGAAACTAGAAGCTTAGTACTTATTTATTTTTGTTATAATGAAGTTTTAAAAAGTACCTCCGTCGTCAATTAACGATTTAAAAGTGGCTATTTCATTCAGTCCTTCTAGTTTAAAAATAAGGCATGGTAATAAACGCACTAATTCTTAAAGATTGGAAATTGGAAAGGAAATATCTCTCTTGTTCTTTCTATTCATTTCTCTTCAAAGTTTATGCTATGAACACTTTTTTACATAAATTTTTCTTGTCCTAAAAAGATTTTTATCAGAGACAGGAAGAGCTATGACGGAATATTAACAGTATTTAGAAGGGAGCAGAGAATGAAAACGAAATATCCGAAACTACAACAGTAATCATAATAGTAAATAAAGCTGATGTGATACGCTTGGACTGAATCGCGTACACCACATAGTAAAATTTTATTATTCGGAAATTACATGCTTTTTAAATGAATACGGAGGAAGGAATTGTTATTTAATTGACGAAGCGGCAATTATATTTAAAAATCCCGTGCAAAGGAGATTCTTGATATTTTTACTACATACTTACATGAAAGGAAATAATATGACGAAATTGAAAAAGAAAAAAAAATGTAGATTCATCACTGTTTTCAACGTTTTATGCATATCGTGCGGTTATGCGTTATGCCGTTATAAATTACACGGTTTAGTAACTGTTACTACTTTAATTATTTAAAGTAATACATTTAGGGCAAACGTTGCGCATAAAACTGATAATTAATATATGATTTACGGCAATGTTGAAAAAATATATTTCTTAATTTACGGATTGCAATAATTTTCGCAAATACAATGACTAATGTTAATTTCAAGTTCTTTTTTTTCTTTTTCATTCTTGGTTTGTTTCAATCTTGCGAGTTCTTTCTAGTCGAAAAACACAATTAATTAAGAATTACCTAAGGACTAAATGGTCAAAATGAGCAAAACGGAAAGAAATAAAGTTAATTCCAACTAGAGAATACAGTCCCGTGTATGCTTTTCAATCCCGGGATTACGGGATTTTTGAAGCGTAATCCCGGGATTCCGGGATTAGACTATGTGGTTTCTAATTGGGCTCAAATGAAAAAAAAAAACTTTCTAAAAATTAATACTAAAAAGTAATTTCTTAAAAATTATTTATTAATATTGTTGCACTATACAATATATTAAAATAAGGAACAGAAAAGACAATACAAAAAACTATTTAGAATTTCGAAAATACAATCGCAGAAATATCAAAGCATCCAATGTTTGACTTCCAAGCCTGTTTCGTAGTTTATTGCCAAAATAAGTAGCAGCTGAAAACGCTCGCTCAGGTTCTACGCTGGTTGGGGGAATAGACAATAGATATTTATATGCTAATTCTAAGTGATATCCACGAAATCCTCCATTTTCGAACAGGCTCATTTCGCGTCTAATACTATTTACCAACCTCGATTCATTTTGTACTTCAGGATCTGGGGATTCCATGATCTTATTAATTTCCAGCTGTAACTTTTCCTTTAGTGTCAATTGGGGTTGGGAGGTTTGTTGCCTTGGCTCATCATCTGCTTGTGATCCTGACCTTTTTTCCTCTTCCGTGTCATCTCGACTATTCAGTCTTATAACTATACTCTTTATTTGCGCCCTCACTAAAGCCTGTGCAGGAACTGGAAATAAGTCAAGCCATTCCAAATCCGATAATAACTGATTTTCATCATCTTTTCGTGGATTTTGTAAATAATTCAACACACCAGTTATATCTTCATTTCGTCGTTGCTTTATACGTTCCACTAAAAACGGGTAGCGTTAAAGATTTGCCAAGGAGTGGTAGACCTAGAACAGCAAAAAGCGATGATAACAAACTGGATATTTTATTGGCTGTATCTGAGTATCCCCATTTATCAACCAATCAATTAGCGGCCAATTTCAATATTTCACAGTCACCGATCGTGTCATTTTTAAAAAGTGAAAAGTATGAACCTTATATGGTGCACCTTGTACACGAGTTAACGGAAGATGATTTTGATAGGAGATTTTCTGAAGAAATGTTAAATATTTCCAATAATAATGAAAATTTTGTCAAGAATATTCTTTTCTTTGGCGAAGCTACTTTCTGCCTTACCGGTGAAGTAAACAGACACAACTGCAGATACTGGTCATCGGAAAATCCCTCTTGGTTTTTGGAGCACCATACGCAGTACCCCCAAAAGGTTAATGTATGGGTTTGCATTCTAGGCGGTCATATTATCGGTCCCTTTTTCATCAATGGCAATTTAACTTCGGCTCTGTATTTGCAGTTATTGCAAAATGAAATAATACCTGCTTGTGCTACGCTCTATCCTCATGAAAACAATGAACACCTGCCTAATGACAATATCTGGTTCCAGCAAGATGGCGCCCCACCACATTATGGTGTAAATGTTCGTCAATATCTGGACAACGTTTTTCCCCACAGATGGATTGGAAGATGAGGAACCATTGAATGGCCAGCCCGTCTGCCAGATTTAAGTCCTTTAGATTTTTTCTTTGGGGATACGTAAAAAACAAAGTTTACAAAGATAAGCCCGATAACGTCGAAGATTTACAAATCCGAATTACCAGAACGATACAAGAAATTCCCCGAGATTTTTTACAGAACTCTGTTCGGGGTTTTGTAAATCGATTGGGTCATTATCAAATTACTAATGGACGACAATTTGAACACTTACTTTAATTTACTTTGTTATTAATTTGTTTAATTTTTCTTATAAAAAAGTTATTAAAATTAATTTTAAAAAAACAAAAATATTGTTGTAAAGAGAAAAAAATTCTCTATCGAATGGTAGAATAAAACTTACTAGTTCCCATTTAAAAAAACTGCGCGGACAAGCGTAACTAAAAAGCAATTGAAGAAAAAAAAATTCGAATATTCTCAAATGTAGATCAAAATATCCTAACAAACTTTTATAATGAACATAATTCCCTAAAATGAATATTAACGACAATAAATCGCCGTCTCCATACTTTTAACTAACCCTGTATATATATGCATATGCATGTATATGCAACAGCATTTAAACACGAGAATACACTTTGGAAATTAGCGGATATAATTTTTTAAGCTATTATTTCAACGATGTCTAAATAAATGTATATTCCGTCTTCGCTATACGTTACACGCCACTGTAGAATAGAATTTATGAAGGAATAGACACAATGTACTATTCATAACGACGGAAATAACAACATCTGCTCGACGAATGCAATTGATCAAGCAAATAGTGGGGCTGTTATGACATGCTAAATATATTTGTGACATACTATTGGGAGAATGCCTCGAACCTGAAAACCGCCAAATATTAGCTTGGAAATAATACAATAAAAAATAAACTCAGGGGTGACGAAATACGTTGTGATAATACTTGAGGTTTAAGAACCGATTATCTAGAATTTCCATAGAAAATAGAATAATTAGAAAAGGGAAACAGGAAAAAAGAAGAGGGTATCTATTAAATTCATGTGTTTTTAACATCTTCCTATTACCCAACTGTTTAATGCATTTCTGTTTTGTAATTACCGCTTAACCTCGTCATATGGCTAGGTAATAATAATGAATAAAGAAGTACGTCCTCTGTTGCAAGGATTCTGTAGCAATACTCCGACACATTTGCATTTGCAAAAATAAATTACGAGTACCTAATTAACACATAATAAATTTTCACAACGCACAATGGAAGAAACGCTAAGCCGCCAAACGTTTTTTTATTATTGCTTTGTTGTTGATATGTTGTTGTTGTTGTATGTCGTTGTCTAAGTGATGTCGAAATTTCGTATTTTAAACACGTTTTTTCCGAGATATACATTACGATGTACGCAAGGAGATGAAAGAAGACCAACGAGGGAATACGCGTTTAATATGCAAGGAACGTTCGGATTCTTGTTTAATTTTATTTATTATTGTATTTGATAAAATAACTAGAAGAGATTTCCGTGAACAAATGTCTTAGATGAACGACAATGTTTCAGATTTTGTTAAATAGAAAGCTTAATTTTCTTTCTAAACGAATTAGATAATATAAGCTATTGAATAGTTAATTGACGAAGGAGATACTTGTTGAAACTTCATTACGCTAAGAAATAAGTAATTAAACTTCTAGTTTCAAAAATTATTTTATTGTAAATACCACTACAATATTGTTTCGCCATACAATGGCTTCATCAAGTGGATGAAATACTGAATATGTACAATACAAGTTTGAATATTTAAGTGAAAATTACTGGGGAAATGGTGGTGGAAAAATTTTTTTACAATCTTAAATTTAGTAGAGTGGAGTTGTTTAAATCTAGTTGGTCATTTAAAGCTAATCCTAAACTATTGTATCTATTAATTTCTAAGTTTTCTAACAGGTTAAGTTTTTTACTTTTTTCTTGAATGTGTAAAATTTTGATATCTATATTAAATCTATGATTGATATCTATTCAATGACTTGCGAAAGTTGAATCTGTTTTCTTTTCTTTATGGTTTCTCTCGTGTTCTTTCATCCTAATTTTGAATGTCCTCCCCGTTTGTCCTATGTACACCTTATTACAATCTTCGCATGTTAACTTATATACACCAGAGTTTGATTCTTTGTCAATTTTATCTTTGTTGTTTTTAATAATGTTCTGTATAGTATTGTCTGTTTTAAATGATATATATTCGTTATTAAGTTTTTTAATGAAAGTACCAATTTTTTCCGAAATTTTTCCTAAGTAAGTGATTGAATTATAGGAATTAATTATCTTGTATTTTAATTTTGGATAAACTAAGGAAAAGGTTTTAGATTTTTGTTTTATTTTTCTTAACATTTACTCATCTGAATGTTTTAAACGTAAATGTTTCAATATCGTTGACGATCCGTAGGATTTTGTATTTGCGCCACCTCTGGATAAAACTGCATTACATAAACTGCACACAGCTTTCGTTTCGTCTTCAGAAAACACTTTAAAATAACTCCAAACTGAACTCATTATTGAAAGGGTACATACGTAAGAAATTAAAACATTGTAATTCGACCCGTATGCAACTGAAATTAAATGCGAACTGACAGTATATTATATACAAAACAGCGGCAGCTCCAGTATAAACTCAGGGGATTTCCCGGTTTTGTTTACATACGCAGCCTTTCTGTCAGATGGCGTAGGATGCACACTTTCACATAATGTACGAGTACCCGCTTACTCGGCCGGGTACGTTTCTTTTCTTTCTCAATACCCGATGCCCGGTACCCGGCATTTTGTAGGACCCGGTATATCACTAGCTAATATCATTTAGTAAATAACAAGTGTTCATTTGAAAAGTCTATCAAGTAGCATGTGATTTACTGAGAACATTTTGAAGTATGTCGTAAATTAAAATTTACTACTTAACCTACGAAGTCGTATATTTTGACAGTTTCATACATACAATTAAATAACAAATAACAAGTATTTATTGAAAACTATAACAAATGTTGAAAATGTTGTCCTTCAAGATCAATGCACTTTAAAATCCTCCGTTCAAAATTTCTGATGATATTCTGCAACATTACTGGATTGTTATTAATTTCCATGCATTTCTGTTCGATTCTCTGTAGCATATCATTCAAATTCAATATAGGTGTTCGAAATATGTTATTTTTTAGATAAGGCCACAAAAAGAAGTCGCAAGGTGTTAAATCGCATGAACGTGCAGGCCAGGCAATTTCAGTATTTCGACTAATTATACGCTCATCAAAAAATTCTCTTAAATAATCCAAAGATTCTGCAGTACAGTGAGAAGGTGCTCCGTCTTGTTGGAAATATGCATTTTGAAGTTCATCATCATGCAACTGATTGACAAATGGTTGTAAAATTTCCGTACAGTACCTTTGAGCAGTTAACGTTCCCTGTAAAAATATTGGTTCAATGATTCGCCTTTGGCTTATCGCTGCCCAAACACCAATTTTCTCTGGATGCAGCGATTCTTCATTAATTACATGTAGATTTTCACTACTCCAAATTCTTGTATTTTGTGAATTTATAAATTGTGGTTTTATAAAACCATGCTTCATCAGTAAAATTGACTCTTTGCGAAAGTTCTCCATTATTGTTCATATTTACAAACCAATTACAAAACTGTAGTCTACCTGGGTAATCAATTTCTAACAATTCTGGTACTGCTGTGACACAGTATGGATAAAGTTGCATATCTTTTTTTAATAACTTGTGAGTTGTACCAACAGAAAGGTTTATTTGTTGACTCAAATGTCAAACAGATGTTTGTGGTTCATTTTCCATTATTTATTAAACACGATTGACAACTTGAGGTGTACGTTTCTTAACTGCTCCGCTGCCTGATTTTCTTAAGAGGCTACCAGCTTCAGAAAAAAGTATTAAAGTTCTATCCAAAGTATTCTTAAATTGTATATAATCTATTACAAAATGTGGAAACTCAACTTGAAATTCTACCATGCAATCTTGAACTGAATAAACCTATAAACTATCGATTTTATTACCACTTCGAAAATAAGCCTGGACTAAAAAAATTTTATGTTCTAAAGTGAAAGCCATTTTAAAACTGAGAAGCAATTTATTTAAACCAGAATCGACGCACGACATTATCAAATGTCATTTGGATTTACGTTTACGGAACAACAAACACATACTAATATATTTGCGTCTTATTCTATCAAAATTTCAAAGTAACCTAGATTGACTTTTCAAATGAACACTTGTTACATAAAGTATAAAAGTTTAGTCTCTGAAGTACTTTTTTTTACGAATTTTTAATATAAATTTCTTTAGATTTGTAAATATATGCACTACAATTCAACAGAAAATGACAATGCAGTGAGAACTATATTTGACTCTTGATATATCGTACGAATAGATACGTGTCTATGTACAATTTCGGTTTGGGAAGAAGTCAAGAATCTAGTTAACCTGAGATAATAAACGAAGGTTATTAAAAGTTCATCTCCCTCATAAAAAGAGCAAACATGGCACGACTGTGCTTATGAATTCAGATCACTCTAATAAAATCACAGGCGCACGGAGTATTGGTGGCAAGAGAAGACGGCTGCTGGTTGTGCATGCTTCTAATCCCTTAAACCAGAGCATTTCTAAAGTGACTTTCGGATATTAAACGCCACCGGAGCCCTTAATTCGACACTTAACAGGAAAACTAAAATGGATAAAAAGGCGAACGGAAAAGGTTACGATGGGAGCGTGTATCTGAAAAGAAATTGGAAATTATAGGTGTTTGAGTCATCTATTCAAGTTTAGGTAAGTTTGTGTGTTTTCTTCCGACTTTTCTTTCGCTCCCACATTGAGCTATAAAAATTAATGTTTTGCCGCTGTTTCCTAACGCATTCTTTGTATGAGAGTTTTGCTAGGTATAGATTTAATGTTTTATGATGACACAAAACGATGTGTCGTTGGGTATTTAGAATTTCGAAACAAATCAAGTTTGTGTATATGTGAAGATATAATAGTTACTTTAAAAATTCTAATTGTTCCATTAACAAAATAAATAAATATTGAATAGAATCACTTATCGCGTTAATAATCCTTTATTTTTCTGCACAATTCCTTTCAACACTTATACATTCAGTCTATTTCTTTTTCAATTGACCCTTTATACAGCATGTTTTATAACTTATAGGTCATATAGGATTTGGAGATAATAGATATAAAAATAGTTATATTAAGCCTACTAACAAATCGGAGACTGTGGCTTATAAGTGAATATGAAAATAAAATTAAAAAACCCTTACCACAATAGAATTTAATGATTCTAAATACGTATTTCTACAACCACGTTGTCATCTTCAGTAGAAAAAACAGTGTAACACTTGAACGCACAAAAACACTCACAGAAGGATTGTTCTGAACGTCTTGTAGTTTAACACTAAAATCTTCAATCTTAAATGCTACAAAAATTACCTACATTTTGATAAACCCCACCTATTCATGCAAGAGCATTAACCCATTATTTGTAAATTCTATAGAAAAACCGTTTAGAGATATTATAAAAGCCGTAATTTAACATACATTAAGAATCCAATTATGAAACTAATCCCTAAATTATGTTGAAATATAAATTTGGAAATTAATGTTGAGTCAGAATATTTTAATGGCAAATATTGTAATGAAACGAATTTAAAAATAAATTCCATGAATTCGAATATTTTTTAATGGTTTTCCTATTTTTCTTGCTTTAACAACATCTAACTGTCAATTAACTCAAATAGAGAAGAACCTGGTATAGGACCCAAATCTGCGTTAATTACGTTATTCCTATTTTTAAAGATAAAAATGCTCTCAAAACTATCTAATTCGCGGGGGCGTGTTACGTTTTTTTATTAATCTCAGACAGTCAGATGTTACGTTGTGATCTGATTCAAGAATATGTCGGGCAACACTTGATTTTTCCGGTCTATTGAATCTAATATGCGAAACATGTTCTTTATAACGAGTTAGAATCGAACGTTTTGTTTGGCCGACATATTTTTTATCACAATCCTTACAATTTATTTCATAGATTCCAGATTTGTTCTTTACCTCAACTTTGTCTTTCGCGTTGCCTAAGAGAGATTTTATCGAGTTATTCGACCGAAATACTACTTGAACATTATACTGTTTAAAGGTTTTACTTAAATTTTTCGTAGTTTCGTGAAACCGTAAACTAATAATTTTTTTGCTCGAATCGATTTGAGGTAGCAAGCATGTGGAATCCTGAATTGTTTTTCTTACTTTATGTTTTCTAACTAGCTTGTTTATTATTTCTGAATCGAAGCCGTTGTAACTCGCGATTTTCTTAATTAAAGTTAATTCCTTTTCATATCTATCCTTTGTCAATGGCATGCTTAACAAACGATTGATAAGAAAATTGAAAGAGGCACTCTTGTGCTGAAAAGTATGGTTTGAATCTGCGGTTATAAATCTGTTGACGTTGGTTTCTTTTCGGTAAATATCAAACTCTAAGTTTTTGTCATTCCTAATTACTAAGGTATCTAAAAATGGCAAACCTCCGTTGTTTTCCTCTTCAACCGTGAATTTAATACTAGGAAATTTGGAATTTAATTCTGTTACAAAATAATCTAAGTCGCACTTATTGGTATCAAAAATTGACCCATACCCATACAAACCTGACCTATATGTTTGGAAAATATTTGGCTGACTTTTTAAACTCAATCTCAAAGTGACTCATAAATAAATTCGCGATAAATGGAAATAAACAATTACCCATGGCTGTACCCTGTTGCTGTTCAAAGAACTTGCCTTCGAATTGGAAGCAATTTTGGGCCATACAAAGGCTTGTTAACTGCAAATATTCATTTATTTTTTCCTTTCCAACGTGATTGCTATGAAGTAATTCAGACAAATATTTTAACGTTTCTTGGATAGGTACTGAAGGACATTACATCGAATGAAACCAAAATGTCACCATCTTCCAGTCGACAATCTTTAACTTTCTGAATAAATTCTACAGAATTATTAACCGATAAACTAACTGGTTTTTCTGGTAATTTTCTGAATTTATTCACTAACCATTTTGATATCAAATAAGTCGGTGAGTCAATACCAGCAACAATAGTTCTCATCGACTTACCTGGTTTGTGGATTTTACGTAAGCAATATAACCTAGGCACTAACGGATTTGCACATTGTAATTTATATAGGTTGGAATTAGTTATTAAGTTTGGACAATTTTTTAACGCGGCTTTAGTTTAACTTATCATTTTGGGTAATGGGTTCTTATTCAGTTCTACATAAGGCCCTTCAGAAATTAAATTATTAACTCTATCAGAATAATCGATTTTGTCCAAAATGACTAACTTATTCCCTTTATCTGCTTTTAAATATAAACAATCTTTCAATCTGAGAGTTTTAATAGTGTTCCAGTCTTTCTTACTTGAAAATTGTTTGTGCTGCTGTAAAGCCTATTAAGCCTAGTTACTCTAAGTGAAATGTTTCAGGTTAAAGAGGTACCTACAGGGTGTTGAAAGTCATAGTTAATTTTCAAGTCGTTTCCCAGATTTTCGCATTCGAATCTTTCATTGCACAACTCCTTTAAATTTTCATACATGTGGAGAATGAGGACTGTCGCTTGTTTTGTATTGTCTGTTTTAATTGTTTAATATGTTCGTTATTCAATTTTTTAATGAAAGCACCAATTTTTTCCGAAATTTTTCATAAGTAAGTGATTGAATTGTAGAAATTAGTTATATTGTCTTTAATTTTGGGTAAACCAAAAAAAGGGTTTTAGATCTTTGTTGACCATTCAGGATGTTATTGATAATATTTATAGAGTAACCATTGTTTAATGCTATTGTGTATATTCTATTTAGTTCGAGGTCAAATTACTTTCACTCGTAGGTACGTTAATTAATCTATACACATAGTGACCTGTCTGATACCGGCCTGTGGAGATTTAAATCTAGATCTTCTTCACTACTGCTAGCAGAACAACTTATAACAGAAAATTCCAACCCAAATGATAGATAAGAGGGTATTGGGAAGCCTTGATATCTATAATTATACTGGTGCCCAGCAATCAACTATCTAGAGAGGGGTTGTCTAGGAAAACTAACTGAGGAGGCCATAAAGACCATAAGTATATCATAAGTAGAGCAGACCAATTTACGTGCGCGCCATGAGCGCCGGTATGGGAGTGTAATTCGTAATATATTAGAATATGCTATAGAATAGGGACGCAAGATGAGCTTGTTACCGATATAAGTATAGAAGTAGAGACATTTATTCTATCAGAAATAATTAAATATACATTTGGTTTTCTGCTATTAAAGTAATATGCATAAACACACGAAAAATAAGAATAGTACATATTATAGCAGCGTTGTATGTACCTATAAATGAAATGGAAAATGTCTGAAATCAGTGATTATGTGCACGACAGAGGATTTAAAAAAACAGTTACCGTTTAAAGCATCTTCCAAGGATTGACAAACTGAAGAAACTCGATTGTATATTTTCAACATCAGGTGCGTTTCTAAGGTTATTTCTGAAAAACATGTCCGCCGCGAGGAAGAAATATGTTTATATTCGGAAAACGAGCGTTCTACATCTAATGATGTTATATTCCCACAATCAAAATACTTTTTTAAGCAACTTAACGCATCTGTAGACGCGCCCTCACAAATACGTGTTAAGGTGTTAAAATCTGCGCTTCTGTCTAAAACACTTTCAAATTAAATTAGAACACTTTCACTTTTTGCGTCTTCTACAGCACACAGTTGTGCGTGAACATCTTTAGCGATTTGCGGTGATTCCTCTAACGACAGCGACGAATTTTCTAATTTTGTTATTGCTTCTTCTAGTCCCAAGTAATTCTCATGAATACTTTGTAAATCGATTTTAATCTGGGCATCTTGAATTTTTTTCTGGCTTGTATTGATAGCTGCACTTTCTTTCGGATCGAATGATAAAACTACGTCCTTAATTTTTTCAAAATGTTCATGATAGTAAAACCCCGCCCGTAACCATGTACCCCAACGTGTCAGAATCGGTTGTGGTGGCTCAGGGGTATGGCGACACAATTCGTGAAATTTCCGCTTACGTTTTGGTGATTTCAGGAATACTGCCTTTGTACTCGATATTAAAGCATTTACCTCTGGATAACATCTACGAACCTGTTCTGCCACAAGGTGTAGAGTATGGAGTTTACAAGTAATATGTAACAAGTTAGGACAAGTTAGGATGGTTGCGGCACCATCGGTCATAAACATTAGTACTTGGTCTTTCGAAAGTTTAAATTTTTCCAAAGTATCTAATAGCACCTCTGAAATTTTTTCAGCATTACATTATTCTAGTCGTCTGGATGCTAATAAAATTTAAGACGGTGGTTGATGTGGTTTCATATTACGCGCCATCACATTAACTAAATTTTTTTTTTGCTGTCAGTTGTTTCGTCCACACATAACCACAGTTTTTTTTTTCAGTTCGGCTTTGATTTTATTTTCAACCTGTATACGCACAGATGTATTGTTAATGTTTGATTCGCGTATTTATTCCAAAATGAAATAAATGAATTATTAGTACTTAACAAGGTAAACGGCAGTGTACACACAATCATAGTTACACATAGTTCATGTATAAATTGTTGTCGATTAATTTTGTTATTATTGTGCTTCGAACTGCTTACGTGTTCTTTACAATGTATTTTTGACCAACACATTAGATATGTATTACTAAACATTTAATTTTTGAGCCATCGTATATTAAGTCCGGGAAATCCTAAATAAACTTATTCACTTCGTCTGACAACGGTCGTTTTCTCGATTTATGTGTCGATGCCATTTTATTACGTATGCTTACACTTACATGCAGTCTAAGCAAGTACCAAACACATACTGAATGCTTTTTATTAGTTCTGATGCAATACAATCATCCTCACATCGGCGCACATGGCGCGCACGGAAATTGGTCTGCTCTAATCATAAGTATGCATATTTAACGTGTTACAAGAGATAACTGTGCTGGTCGTATATATAAGATATATATATATATATATATATATATATATATATATAAGATATATATATATATATAAGATATAATTACAGTTTCACTTTCTGAAACAAAAATAACTAAAACAACTTAAAGTGTTAATCAACGGATGCAAGGATATACATAAGTAAGACCAAAGTATGTGGAAATATTTTTATTGCTTTTAATTTAGCAATGAACTCATGAAATTTAACATTGACCTTTTCCTTCATACCAACATTTTGTTCCATTCTTCTCGATCGTTATTTTTTGTTTCTTTTTCCACACAGCTACAGTTCAGATATTCTTTTACGTAATATTAACCGATCGTATAAATCAAAATCTCATTTAATATCTCCAACGCCCCTCGATATATCTCCTGTGGATGAACGAACAACGCATCCGCTGAACAACGTTCACACAAGAACTTCGAAATAATATACACAATATTTTTATACGCTTATTCTTCAAACCGATACACCCTCCCCGTTACTTTTAATACAGTTTTTTTCGTCTTATCTCCTTTTATTTTAACGGTAAAATCCTTATTTTCTTGCGATTTTTTTTTCTGTCTGAACGCTTAAGCTTAGGCGATTCCGCTCGGACAATCCAGCTTTATGTCGATGTGATTGTGTGTAAGTAGGGACTCAATTTTTCCACTAGATAAAACCTAAATTACAAAGGAAGATCATCTTGGTCATTCTCGCGAAATTCAGTATATTCTTCTTCGCTTTACTCCTATCGAGACAATCGATGGTGAAACAAATAGAAATGGATGTGAGATTATTCACTACATCTCTTATACTGTTTTGGACTTCTGAAATATTATTTAAAATATTATTAAACTCAACTTTAATGTGTGTAATTACTAGAGCAGACCAATTTCCGTGAGCGCCATGTGCGCCGATGTGAGGATGATTGTATTGCATCAAAACTAATAAAATGCATTCAGTATGTGTTTGGTCCTTGCTTAGACTGCATGCAAGTGTAAGCATCCGTAATAAAATGTAGTCGACACATAAATCGAGAAAACGACCGTTGTCAAACGAAGTGAATAAGTTTATTATGGATTTCCCGGACTTAATATAATTTGGCTCAAAAATTAAATGTTTAGTGTGCAATATATATCTAATGTGTTGGTCAAAAACACATTGTAAAGAACACGTAAGCAGTTCGAAGCACAATAATAACAAAATTACTCGACAACTGTTTATACATGGATTATGTGTAACTATGATTGTGTGTACACTGCCGTTTACATTGTTAAGTAATGATTCATTTATTTCATTTTGGAATAAATACGCGAATCAAACATTACCGAGCACGACAACGTTAAGAAGGAATTTACCATCGGTGCGTAAATATGTTGAAAATTAAATCAAAGCCGAACTGAAAAATAAAAAACTGTAAATGTATTATTAATAATATAAAATATTATTAAAAATCTGGTGTGAAGAACACAAATACAGGTTCACTATTAATATTTTTGTGAACGTGTCCCAACATATCCCTCCCCAGAGACGTAGATACGTATTTCGCCTTTCTACAGGCTCATCGGTACGCCCCTGCTGGAGAAAGGATATCTTCAGACACATTCACAAAGAAATACGTATCTACGTCTCTGGGGAGGGATATGTTCGGGCACGTTCACAAAAATACTAATAGTGAACCTGTATTTGTGTTCTTCACACCAGATTCTTAATAATATTTTATATTATTAAAAATACCTTTGTATTATACAAAACTGGTGGGGTTTACCTACTCATGTATGTTTCAATTATTCTGAACTGTGGTTATGTATGGACGAAACAACTGACAGCAAAAAACAATCTGTAGTTAATGTGATGGCGCGTAATATGGAACCACATCAACCAACGTCTTCAATTTTATTAGCATCTAGACGACTAGAAAAATATAATGCCGAAAAAATTTCAGAGGTGCTATTAGATACTTTGGAAAAATTTAAACTTTCGAAGGACCAAGTATTAATGTTTATGACCGATGATGCTGCAACCATGTGTTCTGTAGGCCGGTCTCTTAGAAAATATTGTCCTAACTTGTTACATATTACTTGTAAACTCTATGCTCTACACCTTGTGGCAGAACAGGTTCGTAGATGTTATCCAGGGGTAGATGCTTTAATATCGAGTACAAAGGCAGTATTCCTGAAATCTCCAAAACGTATTCGGAAATTTCACGAATTGTGTCCCCATACCCCTGAGCCTCCATAGCCGATTCTGACACGTTGGGGTATATGGTTAAGGACGGGGTTTTACTATCATGAACATTTTGAAAAAAATAAGGACGTGGTTTTATCATTCGATCCGAAAGAAAGTGCAGCTATCAATACAAGCCAGAAAAAATTTCAAGATGCCCAGATTAAAACGGATTTATAAAGTATTCGTGAGAATTACTTGGGACTAGAAGAAGCAATAACAAAATTAGAAAATTCGTCGCTGTCGTTAGAGGAATCACTGCAAATCATTAAAGATGTTCACGCACAACTGTGTGCTGTAGAAGACGCAAAAGGTGAAAGTGTTCTAATTAAATTTTAAAGTGTTTTAGACAGAAATGCAGATTTTGACACCTTAACACGTATTTGTGAGGACACGTCTACAGATGCGTTAAGTTGCTTAAAAAAGTATTTTGATTATGCGAATATAACATCACTAGATGTAGAACGATCGCTTTCCGAATATAAATATATTTTTTCCTCATGGCGGACATGTTTTTCAGAAATAACCTTAGAAACGCACCTGATGTTGAAAATATACAATCGAGTTTCTCCAGTTTGTCAATCCTTGGAAGACGCTTAAAACGGTAAGTGTTTTTTTAAATCCTCTGTCGTGCACACAATCACTGATTTCATACATTTTCCATTTTATTTATAGGTACATACAACGCTGCTATAGTATGTACTATTCTTATTTTTCGTGTTTATGCATATTACTTTAATAGCAGAAAACCAAATGTATATTTAATTATTTCTGACAGTATAAATGTCTGTCTCTATATTTATATTTATATCGGTAACAAGCTCATGTTGGGTCCCTATTCTATCGCATATTCTAATATATTATGAATTATACTCCCATACCGGCGCTCCTGGTTCGCACGGAAATTGGTCTGCTCTAGTAATTACTACACGAGAGGCCTATGATTCATCGCCCACGGAAGTACTATTGAAAATTTTTTCTTTAATTAAAGATTACTTACTCCCACTATTTTACTTGAATGTCTCAAACTCGATATAATTTTGAAAATGCAATACGATGTTATAGAATGTTACAGGCTGAAAAACATAAAAAAATGACACAAGCTACACTTGATAAGTTTGTTAGAAAACAATAGTTTTTTGTCTGTTTTTTGTTCAAAATATGTATTTTTGTAGTAAATGTTTTCGCTTAAAGTGTTTACTATATATGTTTTATTACTAGAGAACGGACGCAATTTCCATAAAACGCAATCGGCAATTGGAATTGTGTATAACGTCGCTCAGTACATCCCGGCGTAATTCAATGAAGTATTTGTTTGACTTACTCGGACACCTGGTCTCGCCGCGATAACAATGGACAAGCCAGCTATTGTATTCCGAGAATATAGTGCTTTTTAAAGTGTTTTCATGAGCGTAGATAGAAGCGGGGTTTTTATAATGTATTTTATTTATTAGTTTATATTTCGTAAGATAAATAAAGTGCTGTGAGTAAGTTTCTTGTTTTCATAGTTTTAACTGTTAATTACATCGTAATTTTTGTATTAGATCCTATTTAATATCGTTTGATTGAATCTATTTCTACCAATTATTTCGACGTAAGAGTGTGCATTGAATTTCGTTCAGTTTCAATAACTTACGCACACATTTTTAGTTTTCATTTATTTAGATCTAGAGCATTGTCTAAGTTACTTTCTCAGACATGATATGGAAGAATGTTGAGAACGGCATTGTAAAACAATGGCCAGTTGGATTGAAGGTCATACTGATTGTATGTCCATTGTCAGTGATTCCGAAATTTATTACAAAATCCGTAAAATATTGTCAAAATTTCGTCACTTAGGATCGCAAACACATCTGAACTCTGTAAAACTCTTATGGCGGCTAATATTCTATTAAATAAACTTAGCATAGCAATCCCACTTTGAAAATATTTCTTCAAAAATATACTGGTCGAAATGTTCCTGATGAATCAACTTTGCGCAAATATTATGTTTCTAGGTGCTATACGAGAACAGTAGAACGCATTAGCAGCCATCTTTTAAATCAATACATATGGATAAGCGCCGACGAAACGGTGGATATGTTAGGACGCTGTGTGGTAAATGTCGTAGCTGGTGTACTACATCCAACTATTCCCTATAACTCATATGTAATAGCAACAAGTGTTATAAATAGAGTTGATACGGAAACAGTTGCTGAAACCATTAAGGAGAATATGCAAAAAATGCTTCATTCGGACGCCACGTACAAAGAAAAAATACTTTTATTTGTCAGTGATAGTGCTGCCTATATGTTAAAAACAGGCAGACTATTGAAGAAAATATATCCTAATATGCTGCATATTACTTGTGTAGCACATTCTCTCCACAGAATCTGTGAATATATCAGAGACACTTTTCCGGAAGTTGATAGACTTGTATCAGCTTTTAAAAAAGTTTTCAAAAAAGCACCATTGAGAGTAACTCTTTTCAGGGAAAAATTTCCATCTCTGTCACTGCCTCCCACTCCAGTAATAACTAAATGGGGAACATGGCTGGAAGCTACTAGTTATTATGCTGAGAATTTCGATAGTCTAAAACATTTGGTAACACTGCTAAAGGAGGATGCTAGAAGTATTGGTGAGTGCAAGGAGCTCACACAAATCCCAAATTTAAAAAATCAGTTTTACTTTCTTCACGAACACTTTGGAAATTGCCAAAACTAATCACTTATTTTGAAAATCGAAATCTCAAATTAAATGACGGATTAACCACATTAGATGTGGCTGTTAATAATTTGAAACGTATTCCAAGTGACTTCGGATGTGGCCTTCGGCAAAAGTTTGAAGCAATTCTTAATAGAAATACAGATTTAATTACATTGCAGCAATGATGTATGGAGACAATTCCACCAAATCTAACGGCTAAATATGAAGAAATAAAAGAATATTTCCAGTATGCACCTATAACCAGTTGCGATGTAGAAAGGACGTTTTCTATTTATAAGGATGTACTTAATTCAAAGAGAACAAAATTGACAGTAGAAAACCTTGAGAAACTATTGCTAGTCAATATTAATACTCCTTTACTCAACTTGAACGACAAAATGAACAAATAAAAATGTTCCAATTATAGAAATAAAATTAAAAACTTTAAAAATACAACTTTTCAACAAATACATATGTATTTCGTAATTTTATAGATCACCACCCGTTTGTTTTCCAATTATATAAATAAAATTAATTAATAAATATGTATTTCGTAATTTTAGATAGATAGATCACCACCCGTATGTTTTCCAATTATATAAATAAAATTAAAAACTTTATAAATACAACTTTTCAACAAATAAATATGTATTTCGTAATTTTATAGATCACCACCCGTTCGTTTTCCAATTATATAAATAAAATTAAATATTTTATAAATACAGCCTTTCGCCAGTACTGCACTGGGCTTTGCGTCATGTGGTAAGCGTGTCCGTTCTCTATTTATTTATATGTCATAGGTACTTTAAATAAAATTTGCAGAAATTCTGTTTTAGTAATGCGCTTTTCTCGTATAGTGCGGATTCGTACAGTACGGCGTTTTTGTTGGATCAACTAACCGTACTATACGGGGTATTACTGTATTTTTAAAGGTGGTTTATTCAATTTTGTTCCTATTCTTCACTATGTAAAAACGTTTTAAAAATGTCAATAAAAATCTAACTTATCAGCTAAAAAAAGATTTTGAATGTAATCCCATCTTATGTTTATTACAAGATGATTGATTCATTGTCACCTAACATGCCTATAAAAAAAATACATACATACATAAAAATACATTTATATATACATATAAAATTCATATTAAAAAAAAGTAAAAATGTTTATTTTTAAGCTGGGGTCCGTAAAACCCCAAGGTTCAGTCCATGTTAAATTAAAATGGGGGTTCAGGTGCAGGGTTAAGTATCAAGATTACGTGACACAAATTTTCAAAAGTAACGCGTTAATATAGAAAACCTTTAAGGAATGGGTTACGTAGAAGAAGAGTGCATGCCGTACCATCGAATTTTATGGCGTGAAAATGAGGATAGTCAAATTCAAACATTTGAATTAACAACAGTTACATAGTTCGTTGCAATAGACAGTTTTAATTGTCAATATCTCAAATATCATCTCGGATGTATGGCATCTATGCAAATACATAAAAACATATTCACCAGTCCTTCGTAGATACACGCGTAAAGGTGTCTTTGAATTTACCGTACAATAATTCCAATAATTACGTACAACCTTATATTTATACCAACCCTTATACAATACAACATAAACTCGAAACAAGTCAGTAGGATTTGTTTGGGTTGATCGTTCTTTTTCTTTCCTTCTTGCATCTCGTGACATTGGTTTTCAAGCCATAGACATCGAGGAAAGAAAGAGACCACGAGTGCCATCGGCCAGGTGCAAGAGAAGGGCCTTTCGGGTCACTCGGTAATATATTTATTGACCGAGTATTTTAATTGGGGGGTTCGGCGCTAGATGTCAGCCCGGTAATTAAAAGCGTTCCTTGAGAAGCTGCGTTTGACACCTCGCTACATTGTTAAACAGAACGCCCGGTTCTCTGGTTGGTTATCTACAATCAACGCTTGCTTGATTCGTGAGTTCTACAAGGCGCAGCCCGTAACGAGATGGACTCTGGTCGAGACTCATTTGTTTATCTCTCTGGAAAAATAACTTGATTGTATGTATGCATACGTGTGTATGTGTGTTTGTACGTGTTTGGAACTTATTATAGAAGGGATTGAATAATGAATACGCAAGCCTTTGTTAACACGATTTCTCCTGTATATCTTCAGCACTTAGACTCTTATATTAGGACATGTGTTATAAATATATAGTGTGGTGTTACTGAAAACACCTTTAAGAAAATTTCTATTTAGTCTTTAATTAATACAAATACTTACGAGGTATATTCAACGGTCGGTTTTCAATTCTATCTGGCGGTCTTTAGACCACCGATATTTCAACTTTGTTATAATTATAATAATAATATCGCTGGTCAACGAATTTAACTTTTTTGAAACATTAAAGAAAATAAACTGAGGTATACATTTAAAATAATTCAACTCTTACATGTTTCGGCAATTACCGCCTTTTTCAATGAATATTAAACTATAAAATTTTATAATTTATAATTTATATATACAGGGCAATCCAAATTAAGTGTTCACCATTGGTAACTTTGTTATTATTAAAGATACAAGATTGTTTAAATTAGCAAACTAGTAGTACTTTTAACGCTCTTTAAGATGGAAGAATTAAAAAAAACAAATGAGCAACGCGTTTTCGAGTTTTCCCGAAAAATATGTTTTTTTCAAATGGAAACCCCTGTATATTATATCATTTTCTGTTAGAAATTCAATTTTTAAACAAAAAATCTTATAAGAACTTTTTTACTGGGATTAAAAACACTTGAGTTATAATGTATAAACAAAAACAGCTAAATAATTATTATAAACTTTATTTTATACATAAACATATCATTAAAAGAAAATAAAAATCACTGATTTTTTCATAGAAGATGTTCAAAAATACCACCTTGTTGTTCAATACATTTTTGAACACGTTTCTGAACTTGTCGAACTGCTTTTAGTATGGTCCTACCATCTATTTGGTTTATCTTTTCACTAATTGCAATTTTTAGGGCGTTTACGTTTTCGTACCTTTGCTTATAAATCTCTGTCTTTAAATAACCCCATAAAAAAAAATCAAGCGGTGTTAAATCTGGCGATCGGGGAGGCCACTGAATAGGACCATTTGTTCCTATCCATGAATTGTTAAAAATAGTATTTAAAATTTGATGAGTACCTCTGTAGTTGTGCGCAGGTGCGCCATCATGCTGAAAATGCAGATTCTGTCTACTTATGAGATCAATATCGTCTAAGAAATTATTCAAAATTTCAGTCAAAAATTCTATGTACCTTTCACCAGTTAGAGTGCCCTCATAAAAGAAAGGACCAACAATCCTTGAACCAATTAAACCGCACCAAATATTAAAACTGTAACGGACTTGCGGGCGTCTTGGATGTACTAAAAGAAGATTTTCCTTTGACCAGTAATGATGATTTTTTGTATTGTACATTCCAGAATTTGAGAAATTTGATTCATCGGTCCATAAAATATAACGAAAGTTGTTTACATTTTGGCGACAAAAGTTAAGATACCAGTGGCAAAAAACATTCTTCTCTCTGGATCCCCTGGCAAGAAAACTTGAACTGGTTTGTACTTATAAGGAATGAATTTGTGTTTCTTCAGAATCCTATGCACAGTACCGTGACTCAAATCAGATTCCTTGATAATATCTAGTATGGAATTCTCACGGTTGGCCTCAAAATATGCAAGAACTAGAATTTCCGTGGCCTCGCTTATTATAAAAGTCCTTCTTGTTCTTGTTTTGGCAAAAACATTCTCATTGCCTCTAAATTTTCGGTACAGTCTCAGAAAAAATTGCTCATTTGGTTGTGTTCAGAGTGGATATAATTCAGCGTAGTGTTCTTTTGCCCTCCTATAGGATTTTCTGCACACTAAATAAGATTTTAACATATCACACTTTTCTGCATGGGTAAAAATCATTTTTTTGTCAAATTAATAACTAGCAAAATGAAATTTATGAGTGAAAGACTAATAAAACTGTACTAATATTTGACGTTTACTAGAAAGAATTAACGTCGTTATCATAGAAACATAGAAATGCACTTGACTTAGCTGTTTTTGTTTATTCACTATAACTCAAGTATTTTTAATCCCAGTAAAAATTTCTTATAAGATTTTTTGTTTAAAAATTGAATTTCTAACAGAAAATGATATAATATACAGGGGTTTCCATTTGAAAAAAACATATTCTTCGGGAAAACTCGAAAACGCGCTGCTCTTTTTTTTTTAAATTCTTCCAACTTAAAGAACGTTAAAAGTACTACTAGTTTGCTAATTTAAACAATCTTGTATCTTTAATAATAACAAAGCTACCAATGGTGAACACTTAATTTGAATTGCCCTGTATATTGAAGAAGCTCAAAAGGTCTTATTATGTTTACAAAATTTACTGATTTTATGTTGAAGCTGATATGTTAATTTTTGTAAAAATTAATATTATAAATCTCTATTTAAATAAGGTTGTGAATATTACATATAGATGGAGTGGTGTGCAATATTACATATGTTGCATGTGAGTGATACAATTTAAAAGTAATCGTTTACAAACGAAGTATGTATAACCTCAACAGGTGTACATGTGTTTATTATTTATTGTTTCTTTCTTCTGTGGGCTCAAAATTATATGTATAAATGTCCGGCTTTTTTAAGAACATAGAGACTCTTGTGTTGTGCATCTTAAATACACTTTAATAGTGGGATCGGTGACTCCAATAGAAATACTTATGGAAATTGTTTATGACCAACATAATGAATGATGGTGATTTTGTCTAAATAATAAGGATAATTCTACAAAAATGAAACGAGTGAGTACAGGAATAAAGTAAATGCTTTAATGGACGAGATTGTTTCACAGGTAAGTTAAATAATTTAAAATTAGGATTTATTAATATGCATCATGTCACGTGATTATCTCTACGTAAATTAAATGTAAGGTTAAATTAATTAATATGACAAAATTGACTTTAATTCTTAATAAACATAGATGCTTCTATTTAAATTTAATGGTTTAAAACAGAGAACAAAGAATTGAGAACTGAGAAAAGAGCAAGTAGAACTGTATTCTTCGGGCTTTAAATTACGTAATACTTAAAACTAAAAGTACCCATTAGGTATATTCGTTTTAAAAAAAAAACATTAATAAAAGTTTTACTACGGGAAATTAATTAATATAATTTTTGCAAAATTTCAGAGGAGATTTCAAAATACTTAAGTGACAAATAGACGAGGCTGGTTCTTCAAAAATCTTCTCGTTTCCAAAAATGCAGGATACAAGTTTTGCGTGTGGTTGAATGGCGTTACCTCTATGGTTCGGGTCTCGTAAGATGCGGTCCCCGGTGAAATGAAATTTCCGTTTTGTCAGGAACTGGTTGAAGTATAGATTCCCAAAAGGCGTTAAAATGTTGCTGGATATTCTGGTAATATTTTATTATGTGTGTTGTATAGTTTTCTATATAATTTAATACTTTTTTTTCTATTTTCAGATGGAGCACTTAATTAAACGTCGGCGTGGTTTTTAGAATTTTCAACATAATGACGCCAACTATCGTTTGTTTTTAATCCTCGTTTCTTATTCGTTCAATTTGTATTTATTAATTTAATCTCGCTACTTTTTTTAATGAAAATGACAATTTAATTATTTTAACCAAATGGCTACTTTACAAAAATTATATACATTGTTCTAGTGAATAAATAATAGTTATTTGTACATACAAGTCTTATTTCTATGCTGATTTATAGTCGAGATATTTCCCGCGGTTAATAATTTGAAAATGTACAGCTTTCTCTAAAGTATATGTCATCGATAATCGATCAATTAAGTTGAAATGTTTTCTGTAATACATGCTATATAAATAAAATGACTAACGCAAAAGAAAAGATAAACATAAATGAAAATGCAAATTAATTTTTAACAATTAGAACGCGAAATCAACTTTATTGATATGACAGATGAAGAATTCAGTTCCAAAAACTTCTTATTTCCTAATTTTTACATTTTAACTAAATTAAACAGTATCTTACAAAACTATAGTATTCTTATGTGTAGGCTTGACCTACCATAATATATATATATATATATATATATATATATATATATATATATATATAATCTAAAACCCCCTTCTACCTTTAATGGTGTAGGGTATAGTGTCTAATTTTTAACAAATTTTTTTCACTCTTTTCTATTTCGAGCCATCACAGTAGCCTCCTTCCAGGTTTTGCCTCTGTCCGTCAGTATTTCAGCTACCATCTTATTCCATGTCTTTCTTGGCCTCCCTCTTTTTGTGTTCTTCTGTATTTTGGCTTGCCATATTTTTTTAACTAGTCTTTCTTCGTGCATTCTCTGTAGATGTCCACACCAAGATAATTGTCTATCTTCTATGAATCTATGTATGGACTGTATGTCAAGGTCTCTTCTTGTATCTACACTTTTAATCCTATCTTTCTTTGACACACCTCGTACTCTTCTCAAGAACTCTGTATATTGTTTTAAAAATCTTTAGTTTTGTCTGTTTCGATATTTCTCTTTTGTTTATAAGCGTAGAGTTCATTGCATAATATAGCTTATTGGTTTTTTGTACTCTATCATTAATATCTATCTCCTGTGTGCCTGTCCTCTCTATGGTTACTCCTAGGTATTGGAAATGATCTACCTGTTCTATTTTCTTTCCATCTAGTTCTATATTAAGATTTTCTCTGTTCGCTCCAATCATCATTACTTTCGTCTTCGTTTTATTAATTCTCATTCCACTTTCCTTCATTATTCTATTCCAGACATTTAAGTTTATTTGTAGGTCCTTTTCGTTTTTAGCCAATATCACGACATCATCTGCAAATGCTCCTTCGGTTATTCGTACCTTTTGCAGTCGTAAATAACCTACATCCAGTTTTTTGTTAGTGGTTTGCATCTCTTAATTATCTCATCCATGAACACTATGAACAACAACGGACTTAAACTTCCTCCTTGTCTCAATCTATAGTTGTCGTGAATGTTTCTGATATCATATTGTTTTTTATAATTGCATTTATGTTATTTTGATATAGGTATCTTTTGTGTCAATCTTAAAATTTTTCCACTGATACCTCTTTCGCTTAATACTTTCCATAGTTCCAGTCGTGAGACCGTGTCAGACCTTTCTCAAGGTCTATGAATGCCATATTTAATTTCTGTTGAGTTGATTTTTCGATGATTTGTTTTATTGCAAACACATGATCTTGAGTGCTTCTTCCGCTTCTAAACCCACTTTGTGATTCCTCTAATGTTTTTTCTATTTTCGTTCTAATCCTTTTTTCTATTATTTTTTCCAATATTTTTACAGTAACGTTTAGTAACGTTATGCCTCGGTAGTTATTACACTCCTTCATATCTCCTTTTTTCAATATAGGTACAATCAACGCTTTCTTCCACTCCTTTGGTATATATTCTTCTGTCCATATCCTGTTATAGATGTATAACAACATATCTTTGCCCTTATGTCCTATATTCTTAATCATTTCTGACGTTATCTTATCCGAGCCTGGTGCTTTTCCATTACTTTATTTCCTCCTCTGTATCTTCTTCTACTTCCTCATCTTGCTCAGGTTCTTTGGTATGTTGTCTGTCGTTCAATAGCTCCCGGTAATGTTCTCTCCATTTCTCCATAATTTCCTTTTCCTGCATTAGTATTTCACCGTTTTTGTTTTTAATTAACTGCATATTTTGTTTCTTTTCTGTCCTTAATGTTTTAGTGCTCTATAGAATAGTTTCTGGTTTCCCTTGCAATCTCTTTCTATTTTTTCCCCAAACTTTTCCCACTGATTCTTTTTAGATTCTGTTATTAGGTTCTTAGTTCTTTCTCTTTCTTTCTTATATACATTATATTGACTTTCAGTTTTATTTGCTAAGTAGTTTTTCCATGTTTTTGTCTTGATTCGTATTTGATTTTTAATCTCTTCTGTCCACCACGGTGTTTGTTTTCTATTGTTGTTGTAATTTACTCCACATATCTCTCTTGCCGTATCCAATATTGTATTTTTAAAACAATTCCAGGTAACTTCTATATTCAGGTTTTGAGCTTCTATATTATTACTTGTCAATTCCTTATTTATTTTTCGTTCGTATTCCTTTGCGATTTCTTTTTCTCTCAATTTGTAAGATATGGTGGAGTTGTGTTGTATCTTACTCGTCCCTGTGGTACTTTGCTGATTGTGAATTTCTTTCTTTTTATTAATTTTAGAAATTACTACATAATGGTCACTGGCGATTTCGGGTCCTCTTCTTACTTTGGTGTCCATTATTATTTTTCTGAACCTTTTTTCTATTACTACGTAGTCAATTATGGATTTCTCCTTTCTGCTTACCACCTCGCGTGTGTATTTATGTATATCTTTGTGTTGGTAAAATTTATTTGTTATTATCAGGTCATTTATTAAGCAAAAATCAAGCATTCTGTTTCCATTATTGTTTCTACTTATTTCTCCGTATTTCCCAATGACTGCTTTATACTTTCCATCTTGTAAACCAACTCTACTATTGAAGTCTCCTATCAAAATTATTCTTCCTTTAGCTTGTTCAGTGAATCCTGTTAATTCGTCCCAAAATGTATCTTTCTTTATATTTTTATCATCTTCGTTTGGCCCATAAACGATTATTATCATGTCTATTTGATTAGTATTTTTATTTTTCATTTCCACTATTAGTATACGTTCCGACCATGCATTCCAATTCTGTATATGTGTTTCTCGTTTTCTTTATAATTTATAATTTATAATAATGTCGAATATTTTAAAACTTAAGGTAATAAATTTTTAGCTGGAGCAGACTACAATGCCAAGCATTGTTTTTGGGGGCCAGGGCTAACCACAACTAAGGGAAGACAACTATTAAAGGCAGTAATGGCAAATAATCTAAACTGTATCTCGACAGGCTGACCAACGTATTGGTCTAGTGATGTAAATAATACACCAGATCTGTTTGATTTTCCTTTAATAAAAGGTATAAATATCAAAAAATGCAAGGCAAAAAGAAACGTGTCTTGAAATGTCGTCGGACTACACACCTATAATAATCACGATTCAGTCTAAAATCATTAATAAGGAAAAGATTCTTTGTACAACAATAAAACTAACTGTTTAACTATTTAGGGAGAAACTTGATGAATATACCACTTTAGACGATCCACTCAAATCTGCTATAGATATTTAGATGGCAGCCGAAAAATTAATAAAAGATATCCAATCCGCGGCTTGGTTTGCTACTCCAGATTCTATGAAGAACGAGCTTAAGGACGAAATGGAAATTACAGTTAAACAAAAATTAGCTGAAAGTAGCCAAAAGTAGATATAACAAAGCTACAAATGTAGGTGTAGGTTTCCGCGGTCGTTCTCTAGATGTAGATCTCGATTTCCGAGTTGGAACCGCGTCGAGTTAGACGTAATTGCCAACGTTTCGTCCCTTGAAACAGTGAACGAAACGTTGGCAATTACGCCTACCTCGACGCGGTTCCAACCCGGAAACCGAGATCTAAAGCTACAAAAGTAGTAAAAGATATGTTGGCTAACTTTAAAAATCGAAGTATTAAAAATTGCCTACCGAAAACTGAAAGGACATGCTCAACACAACTAGGTAATACAATTCCGAGCATGTTTTTCAATCCCGGGATTACGGGATTTTTGAAGCGTAATCACGGGATCCCGGGATTAGACAATGTGGTTTTTAATTGGGTTCAAATAAAAAAAAAAACTTATGTAATTTCTTAAAAATTATTTATTAATATTGTTACACAATACTATACACAATATACTAAAATAAGGAACAATGGATTTTGTAAATAATTCAACACACCAGTTAAATCTTCATTTCGTCGTTGGATTATACGTTCCACTAAAGATGTTTTCATTTTATTGGCGAGTGCTGAGTTTTTGCTAGCCAATTGTTTTATAAGAAATTTCAAAGTGGCATCAGCTGTGCATAAATTAGCATCTCGTCGACAGATTGCTTTTACTGTTAATTTAATTGGTGTCAGAACATCAACAATTTTAATTACCAAGTCAAAATCAGTATCTTCAAAACGGATTGGATGATTGAGATCTATAACAGCTTTTTGAATGCAGGTTTTTAAAAGAGAAAATCGTTCCAGCATGGTTGAAAGACAATTCCACCTGGTTTTACAGTCCAAAAGAAGTGACAGCTCTTTTTCATGTTCAATCTTCACATATTTTTGAAGTACTGTTTCATTTTCCAATGGTGATCTTTTGAAATACACCACAACTTTGCGGATTTTCTTTATCAGCATTAATGTTTTCATCTTTCGTTAATTTTGGTATGTGTTCTCGCGCAAGTTCATTTTGTGGCATTAAGATTAAATCTGATTCTGGACAGTCTAAGTCTTCTAAATTGTCATCATCATCGCTATCGTTCATATAATCAGCAGTCACAGCTGGTTCATTTATAGTATCATCTGAGTCTGAGGTAGCGCTGTCTTGCTCGTCTTGAAATAAATTCTTTATTCTGTAAAGCACATCACAGACGGCCAAATTGATACCATGTGCGAGACACAGTTGTTGTTCAGTGCAAACAAGCTCTCCCACCTTTATCATAACGTTCGGTCCATCGGTTACAGTAGCCACGATATCAGTTTCCAGGGAAATATCAAATTTACTTAGACGCTCTTTCAATATACGAAGACAATTTTCAGCCGTCATACTTCCATGAATAGGAACGAGTCCTAAGCTCCAAATTTTTTTATATGAACGTTGACAGTCATGTATCGTTTATTGGACGTTGATGTCCTCTCGTCGAAAGATAGACTGAATCTTTCACCTGCACTTTTCAAATGTTTTAATTCTGCATTTACTTGCTTTCTGATTTTTTCACTGTAATTCATAACACGCTTTCGAATTGTGAAGGCTGATTTTGGTAAATCCGTGTATTTCGCTAAGAGCAATTTTCTCAAATCGTCTGAAGTTATGAATACACTGAATGGAAATCCATCTAATGCAATAATTCTTGCCAAAACATCATCCAGACTATCGATGGCACTTTTAGTAAAATAATCTTCTAACTTTCGTTTAGCTGGAGGTGGTGCTGTGGTCAGATTTTCAGAATCTTGACTTGTTGAAACTGTTAAACGATTAACGTCAGCTAAAATCTTAATGTTATGTTTTGATGACAAATGTGTATGTAATCCCTTAGCCGATCCACCCAAAGTCTTGAGAATGGCAGGGCATCGCTTACATTTAGCACTATTCCCGTCTTTCGCAACTAAAGAATAACTCCACGCTGACGACGTATCACTGTTTTTTTTTATGTTGAACAAAGTCTCCCGCCATTTAAAATAACTTTTTCAGATAATTGACTTTTAAATTTAAATGGCGTAACCTGCGTAACCTTGTCACTGATCGAATAATAAATGAAAAAAGTAAATCCTAATAAGCGTATTTATACTTTCGTACAGGGAATCCCCGACGGGGAATACCTCGCAACAATATTATGATATATCATATGAGGTGATCGGGTGATTCCCCTGTTGGCCCGTTGACGAATTAATTTAACAGTATTGTATTGAAGTATGCCGGGCGGGGAAGTCCCATCTAAGTTACATATTATTTGGGCTGTACCTGTGTAGTTCTTTTAACATACGGCGTACCTAAGGTTGATTTTTTGTCTTTATGTAATAAGTGCCTTTAATATAATCTAGGTAAGGTCATTGTTAAGGCGCAACGGATTACGGAATGCAAACTGGCAATCCCGAAAATCCCGGGATTAGCCAAGTATAGTCCCGGGATTTACGGGATCGAAACCCAGGAAAACCTAAGGAAATGGAGAATTTATAGAAACTGAATATCAAATCGTTAGTTTCGGCAAGCATTTCTTGATTTTTTAACTTCAAGTATTAATAGACGCCTAATTTTAATTTATGATATTTCAGGATCCACTTTTCTTTAATAAGCAGAACAATGAATCTAAACCAGGATATCGATGTTAGTATTCAATTAATTACTATTAATTCACATTCATTACGACATCTAATTTTTAGATTTAGTCAGGCATAAAAAATCGAAAAAACAACATTGTGAAAAATGAAAGTACAAACAACTAAATGATAGTATTACCGTCTATTGTTCAATATACGTATGGTGAAAAGTTCCAAAATATTCAATTTCAAACAGTGACTCATTGTTTTCTGAACACAACAAGCAACTGGTACGCAGCTACGAAAGTATACTTGCTTTTAATCTTTCCGTTTCATTAATTTAAGAACCATGGGTGGTATAATATATAAATGGTGAAACGAATAGGTTACAATATCCATGTCTAAGACCGTTCATTACTGGACTGACTTCCTAAAAGTGTTTAATTCGATTGAATTTGCATTTCCTATCTTTAGAAACGACATCGTTTTATAATTAATAAATGCAATGAATGATTTGCAACTTTTTTTTGTTTCAGCAAGTAACACTACATTACACCGAAAATGTACATTTGATGAGAGATAGATTTCCTTATGTATTTTCTTCCGCTGAATTCGAAAATCAAGGTTAAATTTTTTTTTATGGAACAGTTTTTAGATATTGTAATTTTTTCATTTTTTCGACCTTTTTTCACTTGACAAATCATATCTCGAACTAGAAATGTCCGATTGGGTCGTTCTTGGTACCCAAATGCAAGGTATTGAGATGACGAACAAATATGTATAATCGAATCTTTGATTGGTAAAGCGGTTCCAAATATATCGATGAAAATAGGGCACATTTTCAAAAAAATCATATTTTACAGTGATTCTGTGCCGACAGAAAAGTACAAATCGTTAAAAAAACGTCTTGTTTCTGTTCATGTACGTAAAGATGATACTTTTACGTAAAAACTAAGACCAACCAGAAGAAAATCGACCGAAAAATGACAAAGTTATAAGCAATTGAGTGAATAAATCCAAATCCTATATTTTCCGAATATTTAATTTTTTTCGACAATTTATTGTATTTAAACGCTTGCAATACATTCTTGACATTTTTGTGTATTAGAAATAGTTGTGGCTCTTGCTTTGTCTTCGGTTGCTTTTGGGATCCGTTTCTCTAGTGAGAAACCATACATAGTCTCCCAACATTGCTTCATCCCAAAATCCTTGATAGCGCCGCTCAATGGTCTTAATTTGTTGGTGAAATATCTCGCCGTGTTCGTCACTTACGTCACCAAGATTGTCCGGAAAGAAATTCAAATGCGAATGCAAGAAATGGATTTTTAGAGACATATTTACACCTGTAAGAAATAATTAAAATGGTAAAAACAATACAATAGAAAACAACCAGGAATGAAATTAAATAATGGCATTCCGTACCCATCTTGTTGTAGTTCTCCAGCAAATCGGTAATAATTCCCTCGTAGTTAGGGCTTTTATTGTTCCCAAGAAAATTGGTAACAACCCGCTGAAATGAATTCCAGGCCTCGTTTTCAACGGGTGTTAAATATTTTGGAAAATCTGTGCTTTTTACGAATTTCTTTATGTGTGGACCATCGAAGACGCCTTCCTTGATTTTTGTTAAAGAAAGCTGCGGGAAAAGGGTTTTCAAATAGGAAAATACTTGGCCTTCCTTGTCTAAGGCCTTCACAAAATTTTTAATGAGGCCAAGTTTAATGTGCAACGCTGGAAGGTTTATATATTCTTTTTTGACAAGAGGCACGTATTTAATATTATCTTTGCCCACTATGACGTTCTCCCTTTCTGGCCAGTCTTTTCTTCTATAATGATGTTCACGAGCACGACTATCCCAGAGGCAAAGAAACCAGCAATATTTTGTATATCCACCCTGCATTCCACACAACATGCCGACGACTTTGAGATCGGAACATATTTTCCAGTTGTGATGCTCATATTGAATGTATTTTAGCAAACTGGCCATTGTGGCGTATGATTCTTCAGTGTTGATGGCATGAGCGATGGGGATAGAAGGTTTTTCATTTCCAATATGCAGTAGGACTGCTTTCAAACTCTCCTTACTACCGTCAATGAACAAGCGCCACTCATTTTTCATGTATCGCCTAATTTGGAATAAAAATTCACTTTATTATTAATTCAATTGTATATATAAATTTAATCTTACTGTGATGAACCAGAAGCCCACGCGGCAAGAGTTATATGGCACGATAAACAAACATTATTTGGTGTCCATTGCTCATGAAAAGTTGCAGGTGCTATTCCAAAATATTGCAGATAATTATGTTGTAATGAATCGGTGAATCTACGTCTATTCGGTTGGGGGACAAAATTGCCACACAAGTAACAGAAATTATTTCGATTGATTACGCACTTAAATTCTCGTTTTCTTTTAGGCATTTTGGTGAACACAATGAAATATAATTTCAATCAAATTTGTGAGTTCCTATAATATACAAACAACCGACACTACGTTTTATAGAAGATGTCAAAACAAAATTTCAGGGTTCTAAGGTTCCTAAATGTGATGTGTTGTTGTTTTGTTTGGAATAAAATCTAAGAACTCTAGCGTCAACGTGAGAACTAATATACGTTGCCATTATACCAACAGGCTATCGATATAAAATCATGTTCCTAGACCAAAGACATATAAATATCAAGATATAGCAAGAGTCAGCTGTTTATTGGTACGAATAATAATTATTATTATAATAGTAATTAGAAAGTAAAAATACATAAAAATAACAAATAATAAATTCAATATATTTGCGTGTGAGCAACCGAACTCATAAATTGTCGAAAAAAATAAAATATTCGGGAAATATGGGATTTGGATATATTCACTCAATTGCTTATAACTTTGTCATTTTTCGGTCGATTTTCTTCTGGTTGGTCTTAGTTTTTACGTAAAAGTATCATCTTTACGTACATGAACAGAAACCAGACGTTTTTTTAACGATTTATACTTTTCTGTCGGCACAGAATCACTGTAAAATATGATTTTTTTGAATATGTGCCCTATTTTCATCGATATATTTTGAACCGCTTTACCAATCAAAGATCCGATTATACATATTTGTTCGTCATCTCAATACCTTGCATTAGGGTACCAAGAACGACCCAATCGGACATTTCTAGCTCGAGATATGATTTGTCAAGTGAAAAAAGGTCGAAAAAATGAAAAAATTACAATATCTCAAAAACTGTTCCATAAAAAAAATTGAACCTTGATTTACGAATTCAGCGGAAGAAAATACATAAGGAAATCTATCTCTCATGAAATGTACATGAAAAAAATGTCATTTTGTAAACTAGTGTAATTATAACATAAATTTCGTTTAAATAGAAGAGCATTCATTGTTACTTTTGCTAACCAATCTAATAAATTTTCTATTCTAAATTCACCAGAAAAGTTGACATTTAATAATGAACAAATTCTGGATATTACGTTTAAATATATAAATATTTATCAGTATACATATGCGACTTATTCATATATGTACAATGTACATACATAATTCTATAGGTATTCAGATATGAAACTATCAGTATTTAGTACCCATTGGTGAATATGTATATAAAAGGATTAAAGATTAGTGAATAACAGATATTATATATTTGCAACGTTAACTCTATTGTTAAAATAAAGGTGTGAATACCTGTAACGTTTAGGCGAGGTGATATTCAATTGTTACAAAATAAAATCGATATTAAAACGGTTCTGATATATCATGAATCTAATATTTATAATAAAAGCATAGAGATTAAAGTGTTGCTTTTGTTTCAGACGGTATTTCAACGTTAAGAAAAACTGGTTTGTTTCCAAAAAATTTCATTAATATTGACCGGCACGAAACATCGAAGGTAGAAAAATAAATTTTGAATATTGTTGAAGAAAATCTCGAAACGAGTGTTACAAGAATATTTACTCAAGTTGATAGAAGTAGCTATTTTGTTTGAAGAACTCTTCATGAGCAGCTTGTAGACGCATAACATATTCAGGAATAGCAAACGTCAATTAAGTTGGCGCGAGGAGGGGTATGTTCGCGCAGGATTAAAAGTAGTGGGGAGATTTGTACACTCAGGTCTCGTTTTATGCGATAGATGCGTTCCAAAAAAAATTGCATAAATTGAATTCGCATAAAACGATACTTTAGCTTCATATAAAAACTAATGATTCGTTCCAAAATTCTCAAAAACCGCATAAATTCAAATTTTAATTAAAAAATCAAAACAAAATCGCATAAAAAAATCAACAAAAATATATTTATTTCATTTACTTAAACAATAAAAACAAAACACGTTTAAAAAAAAAATAAACAAAAATATAATATTAATTCATTAATTACAGAAAAAACAGAAAATGATCGAAAAAATAAGCTAAAACATTATTAAGGAAATTCTGTAAATATGTATGATTAATCTGAATCACTGAATAATTGTCTGCATCGTTTTGGAATTGGTTCAACGTCACTTTCATCACTAGATGATATTAATCATATTGTCATCATATGGTAAAATATCATTTTCATCACTAGAATTTATCTCGTGAATAGGGGACGAAATCAAAGAATTTTTAGGGGATTCAATTGTTTCTTTTCTTGCAAAATAATTTGTCATCAAACTTTGCGATTTTGAATTTTTAAGTTGCTTATGCAACTCTTGATATCCGGAAAACAGATCAGTCAGTCCGCGTTGAATCTTTAATGCTCTTTCCGTATCTGGATCCATATTAAGAATTTGATTTTGTAAAGCATTAACTGTGCTGAGGATATCACCAATTTTTTTTGAAGTGAAGTGTTCAACAATTTCTTCGGAATCACTGTCTTCACTCTCCACGTTTTTCTCAGTTCCAATAACTAAACTAATAACGTCGTTATCGGTTAATGGTTCCTAAGCTAAAAGTTCTTCTAAATCATCGTGGTTAAGCGAGTCAAATCCATCTCCTCCAATTTGATGAGCTAAATCTATAATTTCATTAGTCAGTGTCGATATTTCCCCACCAGTACTTCTAGCAACACAATCTGGCCATGTAGTTTTCCAGCATGCATTTAATGTTTGCGGTCGCAGTTTAGAGATCGCTGATGCTGCCAGAATAGTGCAATCCAAAATTGTAAATTTTTTCCAAACTTCATTTAACGTAAGTGATTCATTTTCAAGTTTGTTTAAAATGAATTGATAAGTGCTTTTTATGTAGTATTTTTTAAAAGTGGAAATTATTTCTTGATCTAAAGGCTGAAGAATGCAAGTTGTGTTGGATGGAAAAAATTCGACTTTAATGTTTGGATGTTCCAAATGAGGATGGCCGGGTGCATTGTCTACAATCAGCAAAACTTTAAATTCAAGACCTTTTTTCTTCATATAAGATTCAACTTCTGGTACAAAGCATTTTTGAAACCATTCAGTAAACACTGAACTTGTCACCCATGCTTTAGAATTTGCCATCCAATGAACTGGCAAACGAGTCAAATCCTTACCTTTAAGAGCTCGTGGCTTTAAAAACCTATTTAGTACTAGCGGCTTTAACATTTTATCTCCTGAAGCATTACTGCATAGTAAAAACGTTAATCTTTCCTTGCAAGCTTTAAATCCACTGGCTCGTTTTTCTGATTTCGCAATGTAGGTTCGACTTGGCATCTTTTTCCAAAACAGACCAGTTTCATCAGCATTAAGAACCTGATCTGGGCAATATCCTCCATCTTCAATAATTTCTTTAATTTTTCTGGGTAAGCTGCGCAAGCGCTCTCATTTGCTGAAGCTGCCTCACCTCTAATTTGAATGTTATGGAGGTTATTTCTTTTAATAAATCTTGTCATCCATCCTTTACTTGCAGTAAAATCCTTTGGCCTAGAAATTGACGGTTCAGAATCTTTAATTGTCTCATAAAATGTTAAAGCTTTTTCTGTGATCATGTATCCGCTAACAGGAATTTTCTTTTTCGTTAAGTTTTCAATCCATATAACGAGAGCTTTTTCCACTTTTTCAATTAACGTGTCTCTTGAGTAAGAAGAATATTTAGTGCTTAGTTTTGTGCCTGAAATTACGGATTTTCTTATTGAAATCTCATTTTTTTTAATAGCTCGAATTGTTGATTCCCCTAGTTTATATTCCTTTCCAATTGCGGTATATTTTGCTCCTTTTGAAATGCGATCTAAAATTTCAATTTTTGTTTCCAGGGATATCGTTTGTCTCTTTTTTTTATTTTTTGCCATTGTTATATCCTAAATGATAAACAAACATTCAGCAAATAAAAAAGCCACCAAAATTTATGATTTTTACACTTACTTTTTCCCAAAGTGAAATGTTTATTGAGGTTTAAAACTGATTTCAATTTAAATATTAAAGCACTCGAATCACTCACTCACTGCACCGTAATTAAACAAATGAACCAGCTAATAAAAAGGGCAATTCCCACAACACACATGCGTATCTTCTATGCACAGAAAAAACACTGCACCGTAATTTTAAAAAAATACCAGTTATTAAGAAGGGAAATCCCCAGTTTGTTCTTTCAATAATAACATACACACACAACACTCATACATACGTATCGCCTATGCATAGAAAAAACACAAAATAAAACAAACTATAACGATTATATCAGTGATGCAAACTTGGTTTAATTTAAAAACGGTAAAAAAGCTTAAAAAAACATCTAAACTTTCAAAATCTGTTAAAATCGTTAATTTAAAAATCGCATAAATTTGAATTCGCATTAAAAAAATCCGCATAAAACGAGACCTGAGTGTATTTGGTTTTACATCAAATGTCAGATAATTCTAACCTCTGAGCGTGTATTACTTTTTGATCCCCTAGCAAGGACATTATGTCCCGTCAAACGTCAATGGCAAATGTATTCTGACAATTACTTGAGTAGTGGGGGTGGACACTTAAAAAAACGGCTTCTGCGCACCCCCTCCTCGCACGAACTTAATTGGCGCTTGCTATAGAAGCCGTTACTGGTCCGGATTATCACGCTAGGAAGACTTCTCCCTGCCTCGTGAGTCTTTCTAAATTTCTTAAATAAAATGCCCACTTCGGACTTACCTTTCGTAGGCGGGTTGTTGTTGAACATGCAAGTCAGCCGGCCAGTACCACGGACACAGCTCAGTGAAGACGGCGTGGGTTTCTTAACGAAACGTTGTTCAATTTACTGATCTATATTTAAAAAGGGCGCCAGTTACGGAGGACTTATATGCGATATCCCGCATTAATCAATAAGTTCGAAGAAAACAGGAAGCTATACTACAATACAAAATAAAAAGAAACACAACAACCATCTAAGAAATAACAAGTTTTATTGTGAATGCTGGTCGTATAACAGAGAAATGCGAACTAGCAAAAATATATGTGTTAAAGTATAAGGATGTGTGAAGCGCTGTATTTATTCTCCTGTAAATTACTGCTGGAATAAATGAATACCTAGACCAAATTCAATTAATAACAATCCATACATAAAACTTCAAAATAATAAACGTACCAACATTTTTAAGCGTGCTGGTATTTAACCAGACTATATATTATATGATAATAAAGAGATATGCATTCACTAGAGATCTCGCGTATGCGTTCACAAACAATATACAACCTTAAATTCGAAATTTACGACTAAATGAAATACGACGTTAAATATTTATACAATTAAAAAAACATCAACACAAAGATACAATACAAAATATTGAATGTAAAAATGGTGTTAACTGCAACACATTATTCAACGCTCAAAATGATTTTAAATAACTAGGACAAATTCGACAAATTAATAACATCTGTATGACGTTTAATATGATATTATATGTGACACAAAGGCAAATTTTAAAGAACTATTAATTGAACAGTTTAATAAAACGAAAACTTATCTTCGGATTGTAGATATAGGTCAATGCTAACTCTTCCTTTCGAAATTCACGTAGGGTCATTAATTCCTTCAAAATGGTATCATTGTTCCGATGGGTGTTTAATTTATCGGAAACTACCGACGATAGCTAACAAAAGAATCGGTAACAGGTGAAGTCAATAACATGTATCAGTAATAGGAGTCCTAAAGATAATATTTTTGGCGATAGTAAAGGGGTTTCGTCTTGACTAAATAAATGCACAGAAATGCCGTAAACAAAATGGCGTGAAGCATTACTACCCTAAGTTGGTCAAAGGCACAAAATTAAATGTCAGCATAGACGACGGCACAAATTCAATTATATATTGGTGTTAATTAACAAACGTGTGTAAGCCACAATATCCAACTATTTCGGTGTATAATCAAAACTTACGGTACTTCACACATTAATAAAAAAGTAGCGATACATAAGCATGCGCGTCCTAGGCGATATGCTAGATGGAAGTGTTCAAAACTAGATAGACACCGCCTCCCAAAGTTGTCGGAGGGGGAACGCTTTGCTCTACGATATCTTCTCGCACAATTGCGTCATACGGACATCTGCTATCTTTCCTACGTATTTCATTTTCTTGCAGGGGTAATCGGAATAATCAAATGCAAGAGGACATTTGAGTGGGTGTACAGAGGTGCAGTTAAAAAAGGTTGAAGTTTCAAAAATTATTATTATATTAATAATAAAACCAACGCTTAACTCTAGTTGTAATTTTCTTTTTGAATATATTAGTAGAAGTGTAAATTATGTATTGCAATTTTATAGTATCTTCTGACGAAGTTATTAATAATAACGAAATATTGAGAGAATGAAAGTTTGAGTTTGAATGTAAACAGATCGATAACCCAAATATTAATGAATCTATATATATATATATATATATATATATATATATATATATATATATATATGGTAAACTTAATAAGTCGGCGATTAAAGGTCTGGTTTATTACTTCAAAGTATATATATCCAAAACAACCCTACATGTTTCGGCAATGATGCCTTTGTCAAGGATATAAAAAATATAAAATCTTATAATCTTAATTTTATATTTTTTATATCTTTGACAAAGGCATCATTGCCGAAACATGTAGGGTTGTTTTGGATATATATACTTTGAAGTAATAAACCAGACCTTTAATCGCCGACTTATTAAGTTTACCATATCATACCAAGGTCACGAAAACATTATATATATATATATTTAGATAATTATTTCTTGACCTTTGTATGTTATAGTAGATTAAATTAGTTGACGATTTAATTTATGTTTTAAATTTCTTTGATAAAGGCACTATGTGCTGAAACAGGTAAGAGTGTTTTAAATGCATATATATATATATATATATATATATATATATATATATATATATATATATATAAAGTACAACAGGCCTTAAATCGCCAACTAATTTATATATATATATATATATAGGATAAAATAAATTAAAAGGGGGCAAGCGGTCTGTGAATTAAAACTTCATTTGAACTCTACATTTTTATCTCCAGAAGAAGCAACACAGTTGTTGCGAAATATAGAGATAATTCATAAATGACTTTTTAATTGACAGACCGCTTGCCCGCTTTTAATTTATTTTATCCAATATAGTACGGTCGATAATTTCTTTTAAATTATATATATTGTAGCTGATTTGAAGATTGAGGGATGGATATTGTATGTATTGCTGATGCCAAGATTTGGAGTCCAACGGTTGGAGATATGTGTTAAGTTTGATTTTATTAATTTGTAGTCCTAGTAACCTCGATGTGATTTATTGATTGACATGTATTGATTTTTTATTAAAAGACTGTGTTGTCCCATAATTTTTCAATGAATTCTAAATAAAATACACGAGATAAAGCTATTAGAATATTGGTATTATAGTAAGTATCTAGTTACAAACTAGGTGGAGAGATCATTATATATTTGGCGCCCAACATGGGGCACTTTATTGAGGTAATACATTGACTATATTTATAAGTTTTGTACTGTTGTCATATAATCTGACAGTTGAATAATTAATTAATATTGACATTTATAATTGACAATTTAAATAAAAAGGAAAAAGTAATTTAATTAAATGTTTAATACATTACTATTTATTATAATAAGTTATAAAAATAGGTCTTAGATGAAGAAACTTCGAAGAAAAGGATACTGATATTCTTAGTGAAAGGGGTACAAATGTTGCTGGCGATCCAGGTTTGAAAGAAGGTAAAAAGGAAGAAACTGTAGCTATTGAGAGCATAATTAAATTATTAGAGTGAAATAGAGCAGGAGAGGAAGAAAGACAAAATAAAGAAAGGATTGAGGATGAGGAAAAGCGTAAACAAGAAAGAGCAGAAGAAGAAGAAAAACGAAAGAAAGAAAGGGCTGAGGATGAGGAAAAGCGTAACCAAGAAAGAGCGGAAGAAAAAGAAAAACCAAAGAAAGAAACAAAGGACTGAGGATGAGGAAAAGCGTAAACAAGAAAGAGCAGAAGAAGAAGAAATCAGAAAAAAAGAGTATTAGAATTTGATAAATAAAATTGATGAAACCAATAAAAATAATATATTACTGTGGAACAAGATACATGAAGAAATTAATGTCACAAAACAAAGAATAGAAGATATACATGATCAAGTAGAAGAAAAATTAATAGAACATAAATATGAAATAATTATAAATTCTCAAGGGATAAGTAATATACAGATACTCATTCAAGCAGAATGTTTAATACATTGGAAAAGCTACGGTTGTATTGGGTGAAGATATGTTTTAAGGCTATTTTTATGAATGAATTGACATATATGCATTTTTTATTTAAAGGCCGTGTTGCCTCAATAATATTTCATTGAAACCTAAATAAAAGACCCGAGATAAAACTGTTAGCATATTGGTATTAATGTAAGTATCTGCTAACGAACTGGGTGGAGAGATCGTTACATATATATATAGTCTATTGTTTAAATTGTTATTGGTGTCTGCAGTGTTGTATATTTGGTGTATTCTTTTTTTAAATATTTGGTTTATAAGTTGTGGTGGATAATTATGATCTGTTGATTGATCTGTTGAAGATTGTTTTAATTTTCTTGATGTTATATTTTCTGTATTGAGTATGTGATAGTTTTACTGCTCTATCAGTAAGATTAATTATAATCATTTTATTGAATACTGTAGGAGCATTTGAGTGGTAATTCATATATCGAAAAGAAGCTGTAGGTTTATTATACCAATTTGTATAAATAGTACCCTGTCTATCATAGCAGACAAAACTGCTTTATCTACACACAAACTACAACGCGATCACCATTTCGATTTTGAAAACAGAGATAATTGATAAAGAACAACACACAATAAAAAGGGAAATTAAAGAAATGATTAGTATTAAACAGGAAAAAAATTCAATTAACAACAGAAGTGATATAAAAAATTTAAGCAGTATATACTATAACTTAATTATGTAACGATCTGCAATTTACCATCATAATATATGTTGCTGTTATATAATTATATATCTTAAGTTATTTAAATATCTATACATTTGCTTATCATGTTGACAGTTCCGTGTTTTGATTCCTGTCTGGCTGTCCGAGTAGGTTTTCGTGGTTTTCCTTCTCGTTTGAGGCGAATGCCGACAGCTTTACATCTTAAGACGCTCCACGGGTGCATACATAATAATAACTCATGTCTTGTTTTTCCCTGTTTTTGTTGTCTATCTATTTTAGAATACTAAGGCATGATTTATTATTATTCAATTGGAATGTATCTTTGAATAATTTTATCCATAGCAACTACAAATGTATGACATTAATATACTGTCATTTATATTTTATATTCCTTGAAAAAGGCATCATTTGCCGAAACATGTAGGATTGTTTTAAATATATATATTTTGAAGTAAAACCAGACCTTAAATCGCCAACAAATTGAATTTACCATAACATACAAAGGTCACGAAATAATTATCGGTATATATATATATATATATATATATATATATATATATTTAAAATAAATACATTTTCTAACTAAAAGTTTTGAAATATATTCCCACGTCAGGCATTGACTTCCTTGCGTTGATTTTCTTTTTTTTCGATATTCAACAGTTGCGTGCAATAAATATTTATTGAAACATTCCTGTGTAAGAAAAGAAGTGCATTGAATATCATACAAGAATGGACAGGTGATTGTGTCCACTAATTAGACTCAGGTGTAAGAAGGCGCGTGCCGGCAGCTGTTCTCTACTGATTCACCTGCCCGAAATATTGCCACACGGGACACAGAAAGAGTTACCATTAACAGAAAACGATTTTTAGTACAGACGACTGTTTGAATGTCAAAAATTGAAAAAATTTCAAAGCTTTCGTATTACTAAAGAAACCACCTTCCTTTAAAATTTCAAAATCATTTGACTGACCAAACCGACGTTAGACACATTAACGCTTCCAGCTCTGGGTGTCGTTTTTAGCTCGTTATTCTTTACATTAACTTCGGCTATTAAGCGGAAATGCATAGAAGGTAATGTGAGCGATTAAATTGGAGACAAACTGTTGATTCTAGAGCTTTCGGCTTTTATGTGAAATTTATTGTTTTATTTGTAACAAAACGTCGTTACGAGTAAATTAGTTCATTAGTCAGATCTTATCGATTGAAGGCAGTTAGCCACCTCCCTATTTTTATTGAAAACAATACTGTAGAATTTCGTAAAAATGTGTTAAAACAGCCGTATATTTTGATGAGAGCTGTTTCTAAGGTATTTCTAGAATTTAGTATTCGTTAAAATAATTTAGTTATTTTAGATATTTTCATAATATTTAAAAATCAACGGTAAAGTTTGTTTTTAATTAAATCAACGATGCACCTAATCTTAAGATTAATAAGCATTTTAAATTACTATAGTTAGCTGTCTTGATTTTCAACGGTTCATCATAGTTTATAACATGTAATATCACTCCGATCTATTATAACAAATTTAGCACTTATCACACAGTCTATGAGTGAAGTCCTGGACAGTGAGCCCAAATGGATGTTATAGTTATGTATAGCAAGCGCCAGATAAGTTGGCCAGCGGAGGGGTAAGTTCGTGCAGGATTAGAAGTATTGGGGAGATTTGTATTTAGTTTTACATCAATTTGCAAGTTACCTCAGGTGGCGTAAACTGCATATCTATCACTTAATAAATTAATAATTGATTAGAGTAAAATATATAACGTGGACGTTTATAAAATCGGCTTCTGCGCACCCCCTCCTCTCGCCATCTTATTTGGCGCTTGCTATACAAATCTATCTACTAAAGCTTTTCATTAACTTTTAATACAAAAACTGGATATATTTAGTTTTTTATATAGCTTGTCTTGTGGATAGATTTAATTATGTCCATTACAACGGGTACATATTCACTTTATTGGCCTGGGTCAAGATCTAATCTGGGCCCACTTTTCTTTATGTTGTTTATAAATGATTTAACATCTTAGGATTGTAAAGTGTTGGCCTCTGCGGATGATGTAAAAATATATAAAATGATTTCTAATGACGCCGACTGCAATGATTTGCAGATAAATCTTGGTGTCATGTATTAGTGCCACGTGAACAATGGCCTCAAACTAAATACTGAAAATTATGTAGTGCTTTAATATTCGAAAGCATTTAATGTTATTATATTCAATATTACATTGACCGTGTTTTGGTTCTGAGTTAAATTGTTTTCAATGATCGAGGCTAGCCACTTATCATTTTCTGAGCAAATTGGTTTAATTTGGCCTTCAGCCTCAAAAACTATCATATGATATATAATATAATGATGATATAATGATAATATAAGATAATATAATAGATAATATGATAGTATCTATCATATGTTATTTAAAAATCTGCATACTGGCTTATCATGCTGGGAGTCTCGAGTTTAGATCCGGGACTAGGCTGTCTGAGTAGGTTTTTGTGGTCTTCCTTCTCTTTCTAGGCGAATGCAGACAGCTGAACATCTTAAATCGCTCCACGGGCGCAGATATAATAATAATTAATGGCTTGCCAATGTCCCCTGTAATTGGTGTCGAGCTGTTTGGGAATGCTAAGGCATGAATTATTATTATTATTATTAAACTCGAATGTATTTTTGAATAATGTAATTTTATTCATGACAACTTCACATATATAAATATGACATCAATATACTGTCATTTATAATTTAAAATTCTTTGAAAAGGCAGTAATTGCCGAAACATGAAAGAAGATTATTTTAAGTATATACATATTAAAGTAAAACAGACCTTAAATCGCCGACTAACTAAATTCCCTATAATATATAAAGGTCAAGCAAAGAAAGAAATAACCCTCCCTCTTTCTCTCTCTCTCTCTCTATATATATATATATATATAGTAGATTTAGGTAGTTCGTTTTATTGTATAGATTTTTAATTTATTATTAAACATCCCGTAACTTTAAAACTAGGCTGTTTATGAGATATATTAATATGAACTTTTATGATCATAATAACCCTAGGAATCAGCCCATTTGTCGCATATATTTTAGAATCACCATATATATATATATATATATATATATATATATATATATATATATATATATATATATGTGTGTTTAGATAATTTTTTAGCCGTTTATTAAATATAACAATTGATAAATTATTGGAGTTTTTCGGCTTTTATATGAAATATTTATAAATATCAAATTAGAGTGTATGAAATTGCAAAGTATACATGGCTGTCTACAAATTACAAAGCAAATCATACGAAATTTTTAATTGAAAAATATGGTCTACGTTGGGACTCGAACCCAAGTCTACATCTTGCCGGGCTGTCGCTTTTGCCACTTAGCCACAATAGACCTAAGTGGTAAAAGCGACAGCCCGGCAAGCTGTAGACTTGGGTTCGAGTCCCAACGTAGACCACATTTTTCAATTAAAAATCTCGTATGATTTGCTTTGTAATTTGTAGACAGCAATGTTTATATCCCCACTTACTCTGCAATTTCATAAATTCTAATTTGATATTTGTAAATATTTCATATAAAAGCCGAAAAACTCCGATAATTTATCAATTGTGATATATATATGTATATATATATATATATATATATATATATATATATATATATATATGTATATATAATTTATTAGCCGTTCATTTTAATAGATATATCATTTGATAAATTATTGGAGTTTTCGGTTTTCATATTAGATATTCTAAATATTTTCGAATTAGTATGTCGTTTTGCGAAGTAAATGTGAATGTAAACATTGCTGTATACAAATTAGAACACAAATCATACGAAATTTTATTTGAAAAATTTACGTCCACGTTTGGACTTGGACCTAAGTTTACGGTTTGCCGGGCCGTCGCTCCAACCAACTAAGCCACGGTAGACGTTGGTTTCAAGTTTATTAGAATCGCCTATAAGGTACCGATATTAACTTTCAGATGTCAATTAGAAAGTTTTAAATTGCTAATTTTTACTCCTTCAGTTATTACTATATATATATATATATATATATATATATATATATATATATATATATATATATATATGTATATATATATATATATATATACAGATAATTTCTTAGCCGTTCATTATAATATATCATTTGATAAATTCTTGGGGTTTTCGGCTTTTATACTAAATATTTTCAAATTAGTATGTTATTTTGCGAAGTAAATGTGAATGTAAACATTGCTGTATACAAATTACCACGCAAATCATACGAAATTTTATTTGAAAAATTTACGTCCACGTTGGGACTTGAACCAAAGTTGACGGTTTGCTGGGCCGTCGCTCCAACCAACTAAGCCACGATAGACGTTGGTTTCAAGTTTATTAGAACCGCCTATAAGGTACCGATCTTAATATTCAGATGTCAATTAGAAAGTTTTAAATTGATAATTTTTACTCCTTTAGTTATTACTATATATATATATATATATATATATATATATATATATATATATATACAGATAATTTCTTAGACGTTCATTATAATATGTCATTTGATAAATTCTTGGAGTTTTCGGCTTTTATACTAAATAGTTTCAAATTAGTATGTTATTTTGCGAAGTAAATGTGAATGTAAACATTACTGTATACAAATTACAACGCAAATCATACGAAATTTTATTTGAAAAATTTACGTCCACGTTGGGACTTGAACCCAAGTTTACGGTTTGCCGGGCCGTCGCTCCAACCAACTAAGCCACGATAGATGTTGGTTTCAAGTTTATTAGAACCGCCCATAAGGTACCTATATTAATATTCAGATGTCAATTAGAAAATTTGAAATTGCTAATTTTTACTCCTTTAGTTATTACTATATATATATATATATATATACACAGATAATTTCTTAGCCGTTCATTATAATATATCATTTGATAAATTCTTTGAGTTTTCGGCTTCTATACTAAATATTTTCAAATTAGTATGTTATTTTGCGAAGTAAATGTTGGATGTAAACATTGCTGTATACAAATTACAACGCAAATCATACGAAATTTTATTTAAAAATTTAAGACCACGTTGGGACTTGAACCCAAGTTTACGGTTTGCCGGGCCGTCGCTCCAACCAACTAAGCCACGATAGACGTTGGTTTCAAGTTTATTAGAACCGCCTATAAGGTACCGATATTAATATTTAGATGTCAATTAAAAAGTTTAAAATTGCTAATTTTTACTCCTTTAGTTATTACTATATATATAGATAATTTCTTAGCCGTTCATTTTAATATAAATTCTTGCAGTTTTCGGCTTTTATATTAAATATTTATTTATCGAAAGACAGTTTCAGATTCTAATCAACTGCTGGAGAGATTCAGCCTTGCGCCTTTGAGACAAAGAAGAGAACAATTTATGTTAAATATTCTACAATATCTTATTGATTCCTCTGATTTGTTCTACCAGTTTAATAATATGTGCTTTTCGGGTTCCTGGAAGCCTAATTTTTGGAATCTTATATAATATATCGAAGCACTTTTTATGTTAATTATATGCATTTATATATTTGTAAAAAAAAAGGTGTCTTCTGTTTGTGTTAACAGATTACTTTTTGTTATTTTGGAATCAGTAATTCGATGTTTTTGTCTCTTTTTGCTTTGTTTTCGCACTTTCTTTCGCACTTTTGCTATTTCATATCCTCCTTAGGAGGATATGAAGGGTTTAGGTCTTGATACAAGCGCACGTATATTTTCTTATTCAGAAAAATAAATAATTTCAATTGATTTTCACCTCCGAGAAAGGAATCTTAACACTAAACCCTAGTCAGGTTATTACTATCCCAGAATACCATAACCACGATTGAACATTGTGTAATCATCTCTAATAACATAATGTTTAATTAGCATATTTATTACTCGTTAACCCCTACGAAGTCACTTTACAGTGGCTCTTCCATCGCCACGAAACAACGGCACGTGATTATAGAAAAGGGACAAGATGCACTACCCGGGAAAAAAGAGAATACACAAGAAATTCCACATAGTCATGCTTTCTCGCCTTGTTGTTTTCTTTTTGTTGTTTCAATCTCAATCGAACAACCCAAGTGAAATTGAAATTTTTGATGCAGGCCCGTGTTAGGATTTAATGAACGGATTACCTTGCTTAAAAAAATATATGTTCAAAAAATAACTTGAATTGATTCGGTTTCTATATGATGAAAATCCATCATTTAAACTAGAAATACAACTAATTGTTAAAATATTTACTTTATTAATATTTGTTGGCAAAAAGACAATTGTTTGGCTAACACAGCACGTTACAAACTAACATTGGTATTATATAAATACAAAAAGGTTAATACATATTATCTTACAATGTTTTTAAAATGTGAGAAATATTGTAGTAAAATGTGTGGGAAATGGTCAGCCAGTACTGTTATTCTATTGGGTACTAAATATGGTTACAAATAAAATTTTTTAATAAAGTAAATATGCATTTATATTATCCTATAAAAGGCCACTTTAAATTAATAAATTTAACAAAGGTGAGTTATTTAAATCCAACTGATCATTAAGTAAAATTTGTAATTGTTTTAATTTATTAATTTCTAAACTTTACACTACATTTAATATCGTGCCTTTATTTTCTAAATGTAAAATTTAGAAAATTATTATTGAATGTGTGGCTTTCTTCTATTAGATCAGCTATTCTCAACTTTCTTAGCATCGCGAACCCCCAAATAGTAAATGTAAATAAAATTAATATTTCGCGAGCCCATCGCCTCCCACCCAAAGGAAGAATAACAGTAAGCAATTTAATTTCGACTGCAATTATAAATGTAAAAAAAATATTTAATATTATATAATCACATTGCACTAATTTCATACATTAAGAAACTACCGACAGAATAAAAAATGTAATACGACAATTCCTGTTATTTTATGTCGCTGCGTTTATAGCGACGGGTATGTACATGTATGTATGACGTGTACATACATAAGCAATTTACAAGTTCTAACTTGATGTGTACGTACCCTTTGTAATTTGGTCTCCTTCTATAATACTCGCTGTAGGAGCATATTTGAACATGCATATGGATGCGTTTGAACAAGTCAATCTGTCACCAATATAAAAGAGGCATTTGCGATTGGACAACATCTGTTATGTTTCAAATGGGAGATGTGCGTCTGGTGCTTTTATTTTAGTGCGGGATCAACTGTGAAACTCAATTGTTTTTTTTCAAATTTCGGATCCGAAATGGATAAATTTGTGAAAAAACGAAGTGAGCCATCTACATCCAGTGAATCGGTTGTACAATGTCAGTTATTCAAATTATGGTTTTGCAAAGCCACAGTGCGTTGTTTGCTTTCAAGTTCTCTGCGATTAAGGCATGCACTCATTAAAGTTAGTTCGACACTTGGAATCTAAACATCTTGGTCATAAAAACAATCCCCTTGGAATTTTCAAAATAAAATTACATACCGTGAGAAATCAACAAACTTCTATTTGTAAGTCAAGCCATACTGATAAAAGTGTACTTAAAGCATCTTATCTCGTAGCATTTAGAGTAGCTACGATGCCCAAACCCCATACAATCGCCGAAACCAGCATATTGCGTATTGAAATTGATATGGTCAGTGTTTTAATAGTCGTGGAAGGAGCAAAAATTGAAAAAAAATTCGCTTTCTATCGATACAATATCAAGGCGAATCGATGACCTGGCGATGTTCGCAATCAGATAATTCGGCAAGTGAGTTCAAGTGAATTTCCCAGTATTCATTTTATGAATCAACAGATGTAACAAAAATTTCTTAGTTCTTTTTGTGAGGTATGAATGTGATAGAGACAAGAAAATATCACAGGACAATGTCTTTCTGATGTTTTTTATGAAGCCACTAGAAACTATACTAACATAGATTGGACAAAATGTGTTGCAGTATGTAGTGAGGACGCAAACGCAATAATAGAATTAATGAAAATATTAAAAGATCGTCTTATACCAAAGGCGGAATGGACGCACTGCTTCCTTCACAGAGATCCTCTTGTCGCAAAAAAACATGTCGGAAAATCTCGATCAAATACTTTGTGAAGCTGTAAAAATGGTTAATTTTATTAAAAGCCGACCGTTACAGACCAGGCTGTTTGCTAAACTATGCGATAAAATGGGCGAAAATAAAAAAAATATCATCTTTTCCACACAAAAGTTAGATGGCTATCGCGAGGGAAAGTGTTAACTTGGATACTGGAATTGCGAAATTAATTAATAATATTTTTCCAGGATAAACAAACGACATTCTTATTGTTTCTACAGAATAATGATTGTATGTTATTGTTGGTTTAGTTAGCTTGAGTGTTACGTGATAAAAACATTTCATTAATGACAGACAAAGTTGGTATCTGGATTATTCGCCTTCAAAGAAAAAATTTGGGTATCTTTTCACTCACTTCGTATTATATTGAGCAAAATTTGAAGGAATTATTCACCACAGTTTGGATTGCATGAAGATGCATTTGCATGAACTAAAAACTATGTTGATAGAGTATTTCCCGGAAGATCAAAATGATTTCTCGAAGCGATGGGTACTGAATCCGTTTAGTGCCGTTGAAATTCACAAACCCAGCTTATCGAAATGTCTGCCGACAAAACGCTACAACTGAAATTTACATCTGAAGATTTAAATACGTGTGGGCTTGCTCGTCGAATTAAATATGGAAATTTAGTCGTAGATGCATTGAAAATATTAATCCCTTGAAAGGGGCTTTTCGTCAATGGTTGCGCTAAAAATTAAATACAGAAATTGTCTCTTATCACTCGAAAAAAAATTGCTTTTGTTTGTTTCTAACGTAGATCCACGTATGTAGGAACTTTTAAATGAAAAACAAATGCAACCATCACATTAATTTCTTTTCTTTACATGCGCACTTTTTCTAAGTAAAATGTTTATAATAAATGATGTCTTCACATAAAATAATTTTTCACTATTATTTAGGTTATTTAGCGACGCCCAGGTTTTTTATTTTTAAACGTAAAACAATGTTCAGTAATACATTTTTCTATTTCGCACACACAATGATCTCATTTTGATACGCATTCGCGGCTCGAAATGAACCTTATTTCGAGACGCAACCTTTCATTATTCAGTGTTGGTTTCCTGTTCAATTTGGAATAATATTTGACACGCTGCTTAATATAGGTTATGTACCTACCAGAATACAAAAGATAATTCATGAATGTAGAATAACGACTATTTATTATTATATTTTAGTACTTAAACAAGGTAATAATGAAGCACAAAACTCAATATAAAAATATAATTATGTTAATGTATTTTATTTTAGATATTGTAATTAGTATAAACATGTACCTACATTAACTTGCGATAAATCATAAGCATTTATACTAATGCCCGGTAGGTTTTGATTGGAAACTAACGTTTTCCTTGTAGTATTAGTTTCAACAATAACTTTAGAGCTATTGTTTTTATTTATTCGAAGATTGTGGCTGTGAAACGCTTGGACACCCACTTGATGTATTTTGTTCAGACGAGAACATTTGAGCAGCGTCAATTTTTCTTTTCATGGATGTATCAATATAACCCTCAGCTATAGCTGACGATTTCCATCCTCCATGTTTGCTGCTTAATTGTAATCAAATCACCACCCTTATTTGCTATATGAGACGCACTGGAACGTCTAAAACAGTGTCGACTAAATAATTCAGGATTTGGTAATTTAAGAAAGACCGCAATAAGTTTAGGCATCTTGCCTATTGTATGAATTCCAATTGGACATGATATACAATATCCATTGCGATAGGTAAGAAAGAAACGTTCAATGGTTGTGTTTTTTGGTTTTAAACTTATATATTTTTTTATTAAATCAATCCATTTAGGGGTTGTGATTGCAAAACTTCTAGGTAAATAATTCTTTGTTTTAGGTACCGAAAAAACAATGATCATCCTTATATTCAATATCATTGATTGACATATTTACTAATTCATCTCGTCTACAAGCTCCAGCATAACCTATTAATAATGCAACCTAAAATGAAAATGCTATACAAATTGTGTTTTAATAGAGAAACAGCAATACCTTTATTGCAAGGTACAATTTATCATCAGCATTTTCTATAAAATGATCAATTTGTTCCATATCTATTATTTTAGATTTTTTTGGCTGATATCCTTGTCCCCAACGTTTTAAGAATGCTTGTAGTTTAGAATATTTTGATATATCTAAGTTCTTATATATATTTAAACAAGAACGCAACATAGAATAAAATGCCCATAGTGTCGAGGGCTTTTTCATTTCACTTTGTAGCTTAAAATATGCCAATAAAACATTTTCTGATAGTATGTGAACTTCATTTTCAATACACCAAGATTCAAATTGCTGATAATTTTTTTCATATACTACACGAGATTTTTCTGGCAATAAATTTCCAGATGTATTTTCTGCTATTTCACGGAGATTCGGTGGTGTCCCGTTTAAGTAATTAGAATTATCGATCATTCCTTTATAGTTTCTGTTTGAATTAGAATAATAATAAATTTTAAATGACATTCGCTATTTAAAAATAGGGAATGTCAGTTTGACCAACGTTTACATTTCAAAAAAGTAAATGTCACTTATTTTATACAAATTGCATACTATTAAAAATACAAATTTTAAAAGTTATGGAAATGCGAAATAGAAAAAATAGTATAGAAAACTCGTTTCATAAGACGTTTTGATGTCCTCGTCCTTTGGAAAACCCGCCTTCGGCTCGTTTTCCAAACTTGGCCTCGTACAACAAAACATCGTCTTATGACACTAGTTCTCTAATATACTATTTTCAAACGATTTTCCTGTTTGACCAACATGCATCTTACCGTATCTTATAGACTTAGGATTTCTTCTTTTATTGTTTGTATTGAAGGGTTTTTCAAATTAACTTTTATTGTACTAATGTTATGCGATGCAGTCTATATCCACGCCGTCGCTTATTGTCTTTATTAGACAGATTGCTTTACGCTATTCTGAAGTTGGCGTACTCGAAATGTGTGAGTTGAATGCAGCGACGGCCTCTTCTGGACAGGGAAAAGGTTGGCCCGCATTTTTTTTTTTGGTTGTCGTATGCGTAAAAATATCATTTGGGGCGAAGTCGTATTGGTTGAATGAGTCATCAATTTCATAATAACTTCCAGCAAGTAAATTGTTATATACCATTCCCCATTTATAGTTCGACGGTTCTCCAGAATAATTCTAGCAACATGACAAGATTTTCCTCTTAAACACGTAACCATTTATTTAGAAGTGTTTCTCAAGTGAACAACTTTTGTTGGCAGAAGTTCATTTTAAAACATCAAAACTGTCGATTGCTATTTTGTTTCCGGTTCATAAGAGTATATCCACGATTCTTCACCTGTAATGATGTCATAAGTATGTTCAGAATGTCAGTGATTGAATTTTTTCAGATTGCTTTGCACCATTTAACGCGATCATTTTGTTGAGTTGTGGAAAGATTATGCGATAACCAACAAAGAGAACAACGTTTCCTCACAATTAAAAGAATATACAAAATTGAATGTATGAATCTCAGCATCCTGTGAAATATTTGTCTTTCTGGGTCCTTTTAAATCGAACTAACGGTAATTTACACACACACTACATTAATAAAAACAAAATACAGTAATAACACTTAAAGCTATGAGTACTAAGTTACATTCATATAATATCACCCGACAGCGATTACTCGTTGAATGGTCTTGTAAATTGCTAGCTTACACAGATGAGCTTAAAATCTTTTCTACAATTTCGTCGTTGAAAGACTGTAGGGAACTTATGCGTAATCTTCATTTGGTTAGTCAGTGTTGTAGCCATAATTGAATAGCTTTGAATACTGAAAAATGTGCAGTTGTCATGTATGTCGGTGTTGCGAGTGTGATTCTGTTCCCATACGGTTTGCATCATATTCCAATTCCCAGAATCGGTGAGGTTAGGGATTAGGGTATTTTTTTGATTCTGCATGCGATTTAATAATCATATTCACGATATGTGTACCGCAACTATTAAATCTTTGGGATTCATTATAAGATCTTGTAGGCAGTTTCGTAATTCCTTAACATTAAAATCTCTGTATTACGCCTATGTACGAAGTAGATTGGAATACGGCTCTCCAATATGGTATCCTCATTACCTGCATTTGCGTCTGGCTGTGGAGAGTGTTGAAATACGATTTTTGAAGTATCTGTAATTTAAGTGTGATGGCTCATATCCGACAAGAGGCACTGAATATAGGTCTCTTTTGGAACGATATTCTTTGAATTGCCTTAGTGATAAAAGAGAACATCAAAAGAGAATTTCTCCGTAATTTACTAAATTGTCCATCTATTCTACAGTTGAATTTTTGGTTCCAGAACATTTAATTCGATCGTCGGACATTTTTACCGTTCCCATCGCTAGATCCAATGCTTAAAGCGCCTTTGCTGTATATGGTACACAACCTTCACAAGTACTACCTTCTGATCATTTCCTTCTTTGAACTAAGGTTAGCTTCATGGACGTGTGGAATTGTCATTTGTTTTTTGTCTTGTATTTGAATTGTTTTTTTTTTAATCTTAATTATTTACTTTTATTTTTTAAAACAGTATATTATATTTAATTATGTCATGGTATACTGTATGTACTTATTTAAGTTATGTTTTATCCTGTAATTGGAATTTTTCTATTGGAGATTAAAGAGTAATTACAGAGGTCTACAAAATTAAACTTTTTGACAGATGTTTTTACTTTGAAAACTGATTTTATATAATTTTGGTAGGCTGATTTCAAAAATTCTATGCATTTATTTGTATCACGTAAGGTATTTTTGCAAATATTAAATGAAAAAAAACGATATTTCTAAAAAAAAATATTTGTTTATTGAGTAAAAAGGTGGAATACAAGTTAAAAAAGTGGAAAAAAATACTTTACTCAGTCTTTTTTAAGTGACATCTTTGTCTTTTTGCCAGAAAGCTGCGTTGTCCGGACATTCGGTTGTATGTTTTTAAGGGCATATCCCGTTTTAACATCCAGCAGTAGTCCGCCATCATCGTTATGCTCCATCTGCCTTGGTATCGCCGTTCCATTTCCTTAATGTCTTGGTGAAACCTCTCTCCCTGTTCTTCGCTAACTGCTCCAAGATTTTCAGGAAAATAGTTCAAGTCTGAAAATAGGAAATGCACTTTCAAACTCATATTACAACCTAGACGATGAAAGTGTTGTAACATATTTTGAACAATATTTTCGTAGTTTTCGTCCTTAGAGTTCCCAAGAAATTATCAATTACTTCTTTAAATGAAACCCAGGCGTTTTTTCGACATTGGTCATTGTGTTTTGAAAATCCTTGTCTTTGCATAATGTTCTTATCTGCGGCCCAACAAAAATACCTTCTTTTAACTTGGCATCGGATAAGACTGGAAATGTCTCGCACAAATATTTAAAACACTGTCCATTTTTGTCTAGGGCTTTAACAAACTGCTTCATCAAGCCAAGATATGGAGAGGAGGCAGTAAAACTTTTTTGGGGTCAACCAAGCTATCTCTTAATACATTTTTGCTACCAGGTGTAAGGCTTGTTCTAGAGGGCCATTCTATTTGAGTCCAATGTTTATCCCTTGCTCGACTATCCCAATCACAAATAAAGCATGGAAATTTGTATAATCTCCTTGTTGTCCTAGTAGCATGCACAGCACTTTAAGGTCACCACAAAGCATCCACTGATGTTCTTGGTAGTTTATTTTCTTTAAAAGAAGTTGAAAATTTTCATACGTTTCCATTAAATGTACCGAATGGGCAACGGGAACCGAGGCCAGCTCGTTACCATTGTGCAATAAAACGCCTTTTAAACTACGCTTACTTGAGTCAATAAACAGGCGCCATTCTTCTTTTACATACGGCACATTTCCTAATTTTGAAATTAAGTCTGGAATATTGTTGCAATACACTAGCGGTCCGTCTTGAGTAAAATATTGACATAACTCTTTTTCGCGATCCCGGTAAAAGCTTGATGTGACACCAGGTGCCAGTAAATGTTTCTCACGAAGTCGGGAGGCTAACAATTCGGACGCATCATTTGGAAGGTGCAAATCTATAATTAAATCATTTAGTTCGCTCTGGTTAAACACTTCGGGCTCTCTGAAATCTGGTGTGAAATCTGAGTCATCTGGGTCGCAATTAGATTGCTCTGATTCTGACGATATGACGTTTTCTAGTGCTTTTGGGGCGGTGGGTATCGGTACATCTGGTCCATGAGGAACTGGTCGAATAGCAGATTCAAGATTGGGATACACAATTTGTTTCTTATTTTTTCTGTTGAATCCTTGAACATTACACGAACAAAAATAACAATCATCACTGTGATTTCTAGGCTCTCGCCATACCATTGGAACACAAAAGCTTAAACATTTCTTCCTACCTTTTTGCCAGTTTCTTAATGCTTCAACGCAAACGGAACAAACAGTATGAGGAGCCCAGGACTTGTCTTGGTCGCCAATTTTTACACCAAAATAAGCGTGGTATACAAACCTTTTTTTAGAGATTAACAAAGAAATTAGTATAAGGATAACCGCAATAATGAGTACAATAAAATTAAGGTAAAAAATGATTGTTATTATTTATACTAAAGGTTTAGATTTTTTGATTGGAAGTCAAATATAATAGTTATATTAATTTTTCACAAACGAAGTTATAGTTTGCCTCTGCTTTACTACGACATAACTACCACAGATATAACAAAAGTTATTCGGATTGTTCACACAATGTCTTCTTTCCATATTTATACGTTCTAGAACACTTAAAATACGCAACAACGAAGACAACAAGCGCGCGGACACAGTAGCACTACGACTAACACAACCAAACTGCACATAAGCAGGTTTCAACGTTGTATTGACGCTTCTGCGCCGACTCTGTTGCTTTGCTGAGAAATCTAATATTAACCAGTGTTGCCAAATCACATTTAATTTCATAAATATCAATTCATTTAAAAATCATGCCTAACATGGAACAAACATATTCTTGTCATAGGTATGTATATTAATAAATTAAAATTTTTAAGATATAGAGCGCTATAAAAAAAATTTACGTGATAGAGCAAAAATATGGCGTTTTTTGGAATAAGGGCCCTCAAACATATACAAATTAGCAAACCGCTTTCAAACATCAAAATCACTGTAGACCTGTGTTATTATCTTTATTATTATAGCGCGAGCATTTTCATCAGTTAACTCCATTTTCAATACAATTATGCAGTCTGCATAACCTGAATGATATTTTGACAATCGGATAAAAGCGCCATATTCATCTGATGAATGTCTGTCGGTTCTCGACTGTCTCTGGTACTTCTAAATGTCACAGCCGTTTTTGAATTATTGAATTGACATCGTCGCTTTTTTGTTTCATGGCAGGGTAGATAAGATAAAAATACACTTTACTCTTTTATCTGTAATTACGATGTTTATACTCATTGTTTCATTATTATTTGAAAGAAAACAGATTATTACAAGATTTGTGCGGTTACAACTTTCTTATACAACTATTAAATCAGTTTAAATTTATATAATTAATTAATCACTTTTGAAGATGGGGCAACAAAGTTAATAATTCACAAGTTAGTTTATTACAAAGTTGAAAAGTGCTATTGTGTAATGAACATTTTCTAGTACATTAGCTGGTTTTATTACCGGTCCTGTTACGTCTCAAAATCAAAATTAGTCAAGTTTTCCCGTATATTCCGCTTACGCTTACTTTTTAACTGCACTATCATTGTATTAATTTACTTAGGTCGCCATACGATTGTATACGCCACTATACTATACAAAGCATACCTACATATACTTCTACATAATCGTACAGTGTATATTCTACACTGTTCGTTATATTGGTAAGAAAAAGATTGGGACGACCCGTGGTGTGCCCCTGATGGTTTGATTAGCGGCGCTATAATACACCATGTAACGCTCTGCTCAATCGATTCCGAAGTGAACATTGTAATTTCACGGCTGTCACGGAATGTGACCCGACTGATGGCTTCACACAATGCACGTCCGTCATTCCGGTGTTGTTATAAACTTATTAGCCATTATAATAAATACGCTCTTTTTTCCATATGATAGAAGGCACGTCCATTTCGAACCTGTACACGTCTCGATCGGTTCCTTCTGTTCCTGCGGCTGTTTCGGACGGCGGAGCGATTGTGTGAGTCCATTTGATTTGTGCGTATCCTGTACGGGATTATAGGAATTGAACTTGTCATATGAAACACTGCATATATGGAGTATAATAGAAAAAAAAAGAATGCACCTTGAAGACTGTCGAACAGCTATTTAAATCTTTAAAAATAGTTGGGCTTAACAGTTCATCTGTAGTGGAGTATTGTTTCTACCTTTTGTAAAATATAACTTTCGTGCATACTACGTAAATACACAATCTACGGCCTAAACAAATTTAAAAAATTGTAAACTGTACTAATGATAGCAGCCTCGCAAATCATTTTCATCTTTTGGTTTTGAGAACGATTGATTCTTGTTTAATTAACTTTCAGCTACCCCATTATGGATTCACTAATCACGCACCCATCACCAGTTGTGATGTGGAACGGAGATTTTCTGTTTTTAAAGACATGTTAACATATTAAAGAACTAATTTAGCCTAGGAACACCTTGAACAAAATGTTTTACACTTTAAATGTTTTACAGGAAATACATAGTTTTGAGTTTTATTCTTTCTAAATTATTTTTATTCAAAATTCGATACGCAATTCGCTTGTCAGCATTACTTTTGTTTCAGTAGTAGTTGGTGCCGGTTACTTAACCGTTTATTACATTCGCTCTGTTGTGCATTGACAGATACATACGAGGTGCATTCAAGTTCTAAGGCCTCCGATTTTTTTTCTAACTAACTACTCACCCGAAAACTATGAAACTGGTGTTACTTCTCGACGTAATCTTCCTGCAGACGTACACATTTTTCACAACGTCGACGCCATGATTCCATGGCCGCGGCGAAGGCTTCTTTAGGAGTCTGTTTCGACCACTGGAAAATCGCTGAAGCAATAGCAGCACGGCTGGTGAATGTGCGGCCACGGACAGTGTCTTTCATTGTTGGAAACAGCCAAAAGTCACTAGGAGCGAGGTCAGGTGAGTAGGGAGCATGAGAAATCACTTCAAAGTTGTTTTCACGAAGAAACTGTTGCGTAACGTTAGCCCGATATGCGGGTGCGTTGTCTTGGTGAAACAGCTCACGCGCAGCCTTTCCCGGACGTTTTTGTTGCAGTGCAGGAAGGAACTTGTTCTTCAAAATATTTTCGTAGGATACACCTGTCGCCGTAGTGCCCTTTGGAACACAATGGGTAAGGATTACACCCTCACTGTCCCAGAACATGGACACCATCATTTTTTCAGCACTGGCGGTTACCCGAATTTTTTTGGTGGCGGTGAATCTGTGTGCTTCCATTGAGCTGACTGGCGCTTTGTTTCTGGATTAAAAATGGCATCCACGTCTCATCCATTGTCACAATCGACGAAAAGAAAGTCCTATTCATGCCTTGGTTGCGCGTCAACATTGCTTGGCAACATGCCACACGAGCAGCCTTGTGGTCGTCCGTCAGCATTCGTGGCACCCACCTGGAGGACACTTTTCACATTTTCAGGTCGTCATGCAGGATTGTGTGCACAGAACCCACGGAAATGCTAACACTGGAGGCGATCTGTTCAACTGTCATTCGGCGATCCCTCAAAACAAGTCTCTCCACTTTCTCGATCATGTCGTCAGACCGGCTTGTGCGAGCCCGAGGTTGTTTCGGTTTGTTGTCACACGATGTTCTGCCTTCATTAAACTGTCGCACCCACGAACGCACTTTCGACACATCCATAACTCCATCACCACATGTCTCCTCCAACTCTCGATGTATTTCAATTGGTGTCACACCACGCAAATTCAGAAAACGAATGATTGCACGCTGTTCAAGTAAGGAAAACGTAGCCATTTTAAGTATCTAAAACAGTTCTCATTCTCGACGCTGCCGCTACAATTCCATCTGCCGTACAGTGCTACCATCTCTGTGACGTATTGACAACGAACGCACGCTCATTTTAAAACAATGCACATGCTTCTATCACTTTCCAGTCTGGAGAAAAAAAATAGGAGGCCTTAGAACTTGAATGCACCTCGTCTTAGCTGCATATGTAGGTATGTGCCACTTATGCAAGTCGCCACAAGTATCAAATTGTTTGAAACTCACGGATCGCTCACAGAAACAAACTTATTGCGAATTTAAGGCAGACACCTATAGGAATTATCAATCGCTCCAGTCCGCTCTCTGGTAATAACAATAATATCATACTTTACTACCCAATAGGCTAGGCTCAATAACAGGATATTATATAGTGGGGGTAAATGTGTGGAATCTTGTAGGTACCTGTTCAATTAAAATAGGCATTGTAATAAAATTTTAGGCGCGGAAATTACGGATGAAGAGCCATCATTTGAAGTATTTTTAACTAAATATTAATTTTGTAAATTTCAATATACAGAGGGTTCAAAAATATAACGCACTAAAGCTATAATTTTTTAAATTGAATGTCCTATATTTTTTTACATTTCAGTAAGAATTTTTAAGAATATTTGCCTGTTGGTAATTTCAAAATCATAAGTATTAATCGTTTAGATAATAACCTTCATAATTCTAAATGTAAGTACTACAATCCCTTTTATTTCTTTATATGTTGTGGCGATTAAGAATAACGCTTTGTTTGTCGAACAAGAAATTGACGAGAATATTCCAATCTTTAAATTTTATCACAAGCTCTAGTAGTTTGTGGCATTTAAAAGTGTCATTAGCAGATGTCATGTTGTTTGTCAATACTACCAATTAATAAATAAAATATACTTTAGTCCACAAGTGTCATAGTTTGTCGAAATTGTGTTAACGACGAGAATCCCAAAATATATAAAAATACAGGACGTTCAAATTAAAAAAATGTAACTTTAATACATTACATGTTTTTGAACGCTATGTATATTTAAAATACACCAAATTTTGGCACTTCATCTCTAATTTTAATGTCTAAATTTTATTACTATATCTTTTTTAATTTAACAAATATTTGCATGGTTCCACCCAATTACAAGTCACTGTATAACGTGTGTTCATTTGAAAAGTCAATCTAGGTTACTTGAAATTTTGATAGAATAAGACGCAAATATATTAGTATGTGTTTGTTGTTCCGTAAACGTAAATCCAAATGACATTTGATAATGTCAATCACAAATATCAGTTAGTGAATAAAATAATCGTGCTTCTCAGTTTTAAAAGGGCTTTCACTTTAGAACATAAATTTTTTTAGACCAGGCTTATTTTCGAAGTGGAAATAAAATTGATGATTTATGGGTTTATTCAGTTCAAGATTGCATGGTAGAATTTCAAGTTGAGTTTCCATATTTTGTAATAGTAATTATATACAATTTAAGAATATTTTGGATAGAACTTTTTTCTGAAACTGGTAGTCTCTTAAGAAAATCAGGCAGCGTAGCAGTTGAGAAACGTACACCTCAAGTTGTCAATCGTGTTGAAGAAATAATGGAAAATGAACCACAAACAACTGTTCGACATTTGAGTCAACAAATAAACCTTTCTGCTGGTACAACTCACAAGTTATTAAAAAAAGATATGCAACTTTATCCATACCGTGTCACAGCAGTACAAGAATTGTTAGAAATTGATTACCCACGGAGACTACAGTTTTGTAATTGGTTTGTAAATATGAACAATAATGGAGAACTTTCTCTTTACTGATGAATCATGGTTTTATAAAACGGCATACCTAAATTCGCAAAATACAAGAATTTGGAGTAGTGAAAATCCACATGTAATTAATGAAGAATCGCTACATCCAGAGAAAATTGGTGTTTGGGCAGCGATAAGCCAAAGGCGAATCATTGGACCAATATTTTTTCAGGGAACGTTAACTGCCCAAAGGTACCGTACGGAAATTTTACAACCATTTGTCAATCAGTTGCATGATGATGAACTTCAAAATGCATATTTCCAACAAGACGGAGCACCTTGCCACTGTACTGCAGAATCTTTGGATTATTTAAGAGAATTTTTTGATGAGCGTATAATTAGTCGCAGTATTTCGACTGGCCTGCACGTTCATGCGATTTAACACCTTGCCACTTCTCTTTGTGGCCTTATCTAAAAAATAACATATTTCGAACACCTATATCGAACAGAAATGAATGGAAATTAATAACAATCCAGTAATGTTGCAGAATATCATCAGAAATTTTGAACGGAGGATTTTAAAGTGCATTGATCTTGAAGGACAACATTTTCAACATTTGTTATAGTTTTCAATAAATACCTATTATTTGTTATTTATTTGTATTTATGAAACTGTCAAAATATACGACTTCGTAGGTTAAGTAGTAAATTTTAATTTACGACATACTTCAAAATGTTCTCAGTAAATCACATGCTACTAGATTGACTTTTCAAATGAACACTTGTTATATGTTTTCAAAGATTTTTAATGATACCAGGTAACAAACATTTAAAAGGAAAAATCTAAAATTTATATATCTGGGTGGATACTTGCGTGTTCATAATGTACAAACTGTATTTTTTATCGTCACAGAATCAACCAGAAACGTCTTATTAGTGGTCATTCATCAAACGTGTATACATAAATACAATATTTATATTAAAAGACATAAGCAGTATTTTATTGTGTTTGTCATTGATGTTATCGAAATGTAATTAAAGGTACATCTTTCCCAAGACAATTAGACAATTTACTAATGCTCCAAAGATGTCTGAAGCTATTGCAAAGAATGAAATGTTAATTAATATTTAGATAACTCTATTTCAAAAATTCGAACCATTATTATTTTTCGAATGTTCGGTTTCTTTTCAATTTGTTAATACTGCACATACATTGTGCTATGGATTTTTTCTAAAATAATATTTAAAATATTTAAAATAAATGTACAATTAATGTGAGATCAAGTGTGTATATTCAAAATGTATTTAAATTTTATGCGAAGAGAAAAAACTTGTTTTTCTCGATGTCGATTTGGTGTAAAAGTTGAGGCCTAGGTAAATTCTAGATGAGACGTAAATTGACCATGGGTGTATAAGGTTGCTTGTATTGTGAAATATATTTAAATATATTGAATTAATTCGGATTTATTGTTAAAGAGTGGTTTATTGTTGTTATTCTTGAGATTGATGTTTCTCGATGATTTAACCCGTTGAGACCTGATTTTTTTTTTCTACTATAGAAAAATCTTTTTTTTTACGGATTTGAGGTCTTAGGTAACTCTGTAAGCCATTTATATGATTTTTTGTATTTTTTTATTTTTTTGAGTTTGTTTTTGAAAATGTACATAGCAATGTACATATGGTCTGAAATAAAATAACTAACTAAAATTCTATACATTTATATAAAAATTTAAAATAAAAGAAATAACAATTAGAAGTGTGCTAATTTCGGTGGAAAGTTACGAAGCAGTTTCTATTTCTTACAAGGCATAAATGTACTCCGCACTTGTCACAGAGTATATGGGATCTACCCTTGCACCCTTGCATTTTACATTTTGTAGCTTCTTTTTTATCATCAAATTGAGGCATGTGATCCACCCTATCCGTTTGAATTTCATGAAAAGGCCGAATTTTCACATGATTTCTTCTTGGCGGTGGTACCACAGCAGGAGAAGACGATGTCGATGGCCGTCCTCTTTTGTTAGGTTCAACATTCCTGCCCAATTTGATCAAACTTTCCGCAACGTCAATGCGAAAATCTAATAAATGTAGTACACTTTTAGTTGGTACGTTACACTTTGCACAATCTTTTTTATATTCTAGCCAACTTTTGGTCAAAGCAAAATCTATCATATGCATGGCTACACGAAGAGTCCATTTTCGTGATCTAATGAAAATTCTATATAAACTTATTAACTGATCTAACAGATCTACACCTCCCATACTTTGATTATAATCTTTTATTATCTCAGGTCTCTCGATCGTTGTATATTTAGCTTCTTCCTTATCCCACCTTTTAGCCTTATCTTCTACACCTTTTCCTGCATAATTTGATGCTAAGCAAACCGTTCTATTATCAAACCATTTAACTATAACAACACCATCTGTGCTAATTACCTCCTAAGAGAAGCCTCTTCCTTCCTTTTTTATCGCTTTGTCACTAGTAAGAGGTGGTTTAAAAAATCTATTCAGTTGTAGAGTTCCTGCAGCCAAAATCCCTTTTTCTGTTAACTCATTGAGTAACTTATAGGAAGAAAAGTAATTATCATAAAATAACTTATGACCAGACTTAGTAATACTTTGAGCTAAATGTAGAACAGCACTGGCAGCTTGTCCAAATCTTGTTAGATTTTTCTCATCTAACGGAGTTAATTTACCCTGATAAAATAAAAAATCATACGCCTGTCCACTTTGGCCGCATAAAACAAAAATTTTAATCCCCCATGGACAAGGTTTGTAACTCCGGTGAAAGGAATTATCTGTTCGTCAACGCAAAGGTGACGTTCTAAAACCAACTGACGGCACCGGTTTTTATGGCATTTATCAAAGGCTGAACTTTAGCTAAACGATCATTGGTTTGTGGTGATATTTCCAAGTTATTCACAAAGTAAAGACAGGAGCGTAGCTGAAAGAAACGATCCCTTGACATGTTATCTAGAAATACTCGCAATTCAATAGCTCGATCCCAAAACATTCGAATTTTGGGAAATTTATTAAGAGATCCAATCATTATATGTAACGCAATCAGTGTCTGTACTTCAGATTTTGATGTGGGTCTAAGATGCATCTCATTCTGAATTGCATATATATTAGTGTACATCGCCATATCTTCAAACAGTTTTTCAGGCACATATCTTAAAAAATAATGCACCGGATAATGTGGTTCTGTAACATAATCTTCCGTTTATGGCTCCCACATTCGTTCTACTGTCTGAAAAGTGCCTTTCATCCATGCTACGCGATTATCTCTTTTATGTTGTTCCGTAATATGTTCGTTTCCCTCTTCAGTATTCAACTCGTCATTATTATCATCATTCGACTCTTCAGGCTCCTGATTGTCGTCTGAACCAAATTCCATCCCTGATACAGTATCAGGCCCTCGCCAACCTCTTCGATATTCTTGATTCATCACAATTTCATCTTCCTCTTCACTGTCAGCAGCTCCCACTTCGATATCTGATAAATCGTCTGCTTGTAATAAATCTATAAGTTCTTGAACATCATTTGGATTAGATAAATTATATTTTGGCTTCAGTTTATCCATTTCTTCTTCTTTCTGAGTGCTTTGTCTGAAATTTTATCTATAACCATTTAATGGTATTGATACCATTTGTACATGCTCATGTACAAACAACAACACCAAAGGAGACCATTTGTACATGGTCATGTACAAAAAGTTTTTTCAACTTTGCAAGTGAAAAATTGAGGCAATCACTGCTTTTATTACACAAATAGGTATTTTGATATATACATTTTATCACAATATTTTTTTTACAAAGACATTATCAGGCATGTACTAATTATATAGACAAATTGTACTTGCCACGTGAACAACGGCAAACACAGAGGTTAGGTAGAAGTGTAAAACAAATAGTGTCACTCTCGATTAGCAGAGGGCGGCACAAGCATGTTAATTCTATCAAATAAGTGTATACTGAGATCCATACCAACTCCGAACGAATGCATCGCATAGACATGCGTAATCAAAAAGATCAAAGTCAATGTACATGCTCATGTGCACCAGGTCTCAAGGGGTTAAGATATTAAATTACCGATATTTTTTATATTAAAAATTATAAGCACCTTTCTTCGTCTCCAATAAAAAAAATCTTGTAAGTAATATTAAGATATTATAACGTCAATAATATTTAAAATTATAAATATATTTCTATTGTATTAAGATTGTAATTAAGATATTTAATTTTTAGAAATATAAATAATAAAGATTATTATTAACATTTCTTGATAATAATTATAATTGAAAAGTTTGTTCGAGAGGATTAAAGGGTTTTTTTTTGTGCATGGCTGTTTGCGCATGCGTAATTTTGATCGTATATCAGTATCTTATTATAGTTATTATACAGTGTGGTTCTCTGGAGAGAAATAAAAAATAAACTTTATTATTTTTAGATAAGTTTGATCGGAGTCATTAAGAGGAAGTTTTTTCATTCACTCAGCTGTCAATATTACAGTGAATATTTTTACCCCATGTATTGTTATATAATACAGAATCTTTATACTTTATGAAGATAGATTTTTTTTTCTTTTTTTGATTTTTGTATTAAATATTCAGTTTAATTTTTATCCTGTGTTTGTTTTATTTCACATACCAATATTGCTGTTCAAGCTCAATATATATAAAATAAGTAAATAAATTGTGAACATTTCACTGGCGCTCAACTCACTTTGTAGAAATTACACGACTTTCCGAATTGGAACCCGAGAAGATAGAGGTCTCATATTTGAAAATTCACCGGCTGAGAAACCTAGTTGAGAAAACTAGTTGTGGATGGTGGCGTGCTGAATTTACAAACCACTATTCATAGCAATATGTTGGTAATTCATGGATTTTACTTTTTGTCGATACAAATTACAAATGAATATTATACAGGTTGATTCACTTTCAACCCTCACCATTGGGTGTTCGCTTGTAATTGGATATAGATCTCCAATTACAAGCGAGCATTAGAGTTAAATTTGACAAAGTTGCTAAATTTTTTGTTTGTTATGAACCCGAAGAGAAAATTGACCTACGTTGAATTAGATTAAATTAGACGTTTAAGATAATTTTTTAAAACGACAGAACTTTATTTTGTTCTTTTACCTCTAGCACGTTTATTTGGGGTTACAGAGGAAGACAAAAAACACATTTTCTAGGTCACTTTTGATCTACTGTCTAATATGAAAATTCGAAATTTCCATATGACGTTTTGATTATATCCGGCCGTCATCAGCTTTCTTATTTCTTATGGGAACTATGTTGAATTTTGATACCGATAGAAAAGGTTTTTTTTCTGATTTCAACCATGTATGACATGTTCGCACAAGTTCTTTATATTATGCTTTAAATCACGAGGAATATATTTTAAGATTAAGTAAGGTAGCCATGGAATTTCAAACTGTCAAACATTTCAACTATAGTAACGAGCCATCGAAAAAATTCATAATTGGAGTAGACTCTGAAATTGGGTTGGTACTTTAGCCACTTCCACATAATGACATTTATTATTTGACATTGAAACTATAAGTTTGTGCCAAATTTTTCAAAACTATTATTAAGAAAATTAAATTTATTTAAAAAATGGTATTCAACATAGAACAAAAAGCAAAAATTACCGAATGTTACTTCCGTACAGGTGTGAAAGTAAATGGCGAGTGGCAGTATTCAATTACGGAATGCATGGCTGATTTTAGTGAGGAACATCCTGAATTAGTGTTTGACTACAATGATTTTTACAATGTTTTGAGAAATTGTGTAAAGTTATTCAGAGAGACTGGTAGCGTCGGTCGAAAAACTGGAAGTGGACGGCCATCTAAACGTACAGCTGATAATATTGAAGCCCTTCAGCATATTATTGATGAAAATCCAAAAATATCCATTTCAGTAGTGACCCAACAAACAAATTTATCTTATGATATGTGCCAATTTATTCTTAAAAAAGTCTTACATTGTCATCCATACAAGCTGCAATGTTTTCATAAACTTTATCCAGTGGATTATTTAAGACGAGCGGAATTTTGTCAATGGTTTCAAAATAATCTACACAATCAGGATATCCTTAACACAGTTTTTTTCACGGATGAGGCCTGGTTTTATCTTTCTGGATATGTTAATTCACAGAATATGAGGTGTTGGTCCTCCCAAAATCCTCATTTTTTTGTTGAAAAAACATTGCATCCCCGAAAAGTTAGTGTTTGGGTTGGAATATGTCGAAGAAGATTGGTGGGTCCCATTTTTTTTGAAGGTACACTTACTGCTGCACGATATCGCAATGAGATACTCGGCTCATTCATAAATCAACTGGATGATGAGGAATTACATAATGTGTATTTCCAACAAGATGGTGCAACAGCACATACGACCAGAGAAACACTTCAATATCTCAGAGAATTCTTTGTTAACAGAATAATAAGCAGGAATACTGAAATCCCATATCCAACTAGGTCTTGCAATTTAAACATATGTGATTTTTTCGTATGGCCATACATAAAAAATTCGATTTATTCACCGCCAATTCATAATCTGGAACAACTGAGAATTCGCATAACAGAAAAGTGTGAAGAGATCAACAACTCACCGCAAATGCTGCATAAAGTTTTGCTGGATTGCGGAGAAGAGTTGGTTTGTGTTTAGATGTAAATGGACAACATTTTCAACAACTTCTGTAGCTATACGTAAATTTTGATTATGATTATATTAAATAAATTATTTGTTTTCTTTTTTGTTGTAGTATTATTTCAATGCCATAACCTTTTTTTTACAATGAAACTAAAATGAAACTGTCAAGCATCAAGTAATGTGTCATTATGTGGAAGTGGCTAAAGTACCAACCCAATTTCACAGTCTACTCCAATTATGAATTTTTTCGATGGCTCGTTACATTACTAATAGAAGAATGTCGTACACCAACGAAGCGAAACGAGATATGTTAAGTATCTTTTATTCATCGAATCGAAATACAACAATAGCGAATACAAGATATTTACAATTGTATCCAGAACGACAATAGCCACATCGTAACATTTTTCTGGATTTTGATAGAAACATAGTCGAGATTGGATGTTTATGTTAACAGGAATTTGAATGAAAATCAACGGGGTATTTTAGAAATAGTAAATTAAAGGTGTGCTTTTGCAAAGTCGATGTTTCTGTTTTGACTTTTTTGGTCTGAGATGATCTTGAGTGAAGCCATTCAATGCTAACATTTTTGCTTCCTGGGAGGTAATGGTTTACCCAGGATCAGCTGTTATGATACGTGATAAAAAGTCATCGCCTTCATACTTGCAGCGAAACCGGAGTTCTCTGCAAACCTGAAGTTGTTTTAGAACTATCATGGTGCTAATTTTACTAAATTTAAGCTTGTCGTGGACAATAGTACGAACACTATCAACATTAGTGTTAATAATCCTGCTAATTTCCTTCACAGATATTTCCCTATTACTCCAGATCAGTTAGTCAACTTTTTGAATGTTCCCAAGATTCACGACAGGCGCTGGATGGTATGCAGCAAGTTCGTCACGTGTTCACGACCATCCTGGAAAGATTTACATCACTCAAAAACTGCTCTCAGTGATAAACGCTCTTCTCCAAACTATTTATAAAGCCTCTGATGAATATCAGTAGCTTTTACATTTTCGTTGAAAAGAAATTTAATAATTATACATTACGCGACAGAATTTAACAAATTGTTAATAACTATTATCAGGATAAAATAAAACAAATTTTAATGAATTTCACTTTTTAATTGACACTGCAACGATCGTTTCGCTCCAACCTGAGCTTCATCAGCCATATAACTAACTTATTTACAAATTTTTTTACATGTTTTATTTTAAATATTTGAAGGAATGGGTACTTTTTATTACTAAAATGTCTATTCACAAAACTTTCACTACGATTTATACAATACTGTTCTTAAGTAATAAAACTAGGGGTTTACATTATATTACAGGGCGGTAAAGAAATTCTATGGAAAAATACAATATGTGACTGTCTGAGTATCAAATAAATAAATTGAGTAATGGTGAATTATTTGTTTCTAATTGATCGGTTTTCTTTAATTTATTAATTTCAAGTGACTCTAATAAATTAAGTTTTTTGCCCTTATTTTCTACGTGTAATATTTTAAATTCTTTGTTGAAATTGTGGTTCGTTGAATTAATATGAGACGCATATGAAGAGTCACTTTTATTAATTCTAAATGAAGAAAAATGTTCTTTGATGCGTATTTCAAACGATCTACCTATCTGTCCGATATACGTCATAGGGCAACTACCGCAGGTTAACTCATAGACTCCTGACTTTTTATTGTTGTTTGTTAAATCTTTATTGTTTTTTATAAATTTGGATAAATTGTTGTTAGTTCTATACGCTGTATTAATGTCAAACTTTCTTAAATATTTACAAATTTTTGTGCTTGAAGAGCCTATAAACGTGATCATTTTAAATTTTTGAGTGTTATTATTTAATATTGGGTAAACTTGTGATATGGCTTTTGTAAGGAGTTTTTTATTTAAAATGTTATCTATTATATTACTTTTATATCCATTGTTGATAGCTATTTGTTTAATTAAATTTAACTCTTTCTCGAAATTTGTTTGGTTCAACGGAGTATTGATTAATCTATGTATAAGACTGTGATAAGCCGCTAATTTGTGTTGTATCGGATGGCAAGAAGTGTTAGGAATAGTTATATCTGTAGTTGACGGTTTGTGGTAAATTGCAAAGTTACATTTGTTATTAATTCTAGTAATCGTAAAATCGAGAAAGTTAATACTATTATTTGTTTCCTGTTCCATTGTAAACTTAATATTGTGATGCAATGTATTAATATAATCAAATAATAAATTTAATTGTCTCTTTGTTCCTATGAAACCTAGTAATATATCATCTACGTATCTGTACCAAAATAATACATTTTGAAAAAGAGGATTTTTGAAATAGAATTTTCAAGATGATCCATAAAAATCTCAGCTAATAACAGACTTAGGGGATTACCCATGATTAAACCTTCTTTGCAAGTGTAGATGTTTTCATTAAATTGAAAGTAATTTTGTTCTATGCATATGTTTAGTAAATCAAGAATTTCATTAATAATTATTGGATTTACATTATTTTTATGGAGAAGATCTTTTACTAAAATAACCGTTTTTTCTGGAGGGATACTAGGGAATAAATTTTGAACGTCAAAGGAAATGAGTTTTGTGTTAGACGTTAAAGTAAAGTCTTTGATTTTGTTTATTAGTACATATGAGTTTTTTACGCTTAATTTAGGTTTAAATCCTGTATATTTAATAATGATATCTATAAACCTTTTCGAGAGTTTGTAGGACGGAGCTGTCAAATATGAAACAACCGGACGAATCGGGTAATTTTCTTTATGTACTTTAATAAGGGAATATAATTTTGGGGGTTGAGGGTTCATAATGATTAAACTATTTTGTTCCTTTTCACTAAAAAGATTAGCAGAATTTCTTATAACTGTTTTTAGGGATTGTTGAAATTTTTCTTTAGGATCTCTCTTAATTATTTCAAATTTATTCATTACTAAAAACGCATTCATTTTATTCAAATAATCTACTCTGTTCTGTTTATTAGAGTCACTTGAAATTAATAAATTAAAGAAAACCGACAAAATCCTAAATGATCAATTAGAAACAAATAATTCACCCTTACTCAATTTATTTATTTGATACTCAGCCAGTCACATATTGTATTTTTCCATAGAATTTCTTTACCGCCCTTTAATATAATGTAAACCCCTAGTTTTATTACTTAAGAACAGTATTGTATAAACCGTAGTGAAAGTTTTGTGAATGGACATTTTAGTAATAAAAAGTACCCATTCCTTCAAATATTTAAAATAAAGCATGCGTTTGCTACCGTATACTTGCGTTAAAAAAAAAAATTTGTAAATAAGTTAGTTATATGTCTGATGAAGCTCAGGTTGGAGCGAAACTATCGTTGCAGTGTCAATTAAAAAGTGAAATTCATTAAAATTTGTTTTATTTTATCCTGATAATAGTTATAGTGGAATTTCATCAAGTAAAGGCTGAAACAATTATATATATATTGTTAATACAGCTGACAGTATTGACACAATTAAATTGCAGTTGTTCATAGCGTTAGCTAAGATGTTTTCTTCCATGAATATTAAACCGCTTTACAGTATCTTTTCAATAATATTCACAAAAAAATTAATGCAGATCAAAGTTGAATTGCACACGTATTTACATTTAATTATTTGATTCATGCAAATTTAGATTAATTACAGTTATTAATATAGTGGTTTAACTTGTTACAACATATCCAAATGTAATTCTTAAAATTAATGAAATTCAAGGCGACGTACATACATATTTATTTACGAGTATATGTATGTGAATGTCAATTTTATATGATAGTTATAGGGTTCTTTCTTTTAAAAAACACCTGCTAAAACAAAATGTAGTTTTACAAAACACCGGTTCATGTTTTTAACTATTTTTCCATTGCCTAACGATTTGCAGTAACTACATTAAATCGTCCTACAATAAAAAAAGTCTACTATGCTTATAATTTTTCAATTTCTAATTTCAATTGTAACTTCGTTGAGATATAAACAGTAGATTTTACATACGAAGGGAGATTTTTTTATTATCAACTTAGCCGTGAAAATATTAAGTGACAATAGTAAGCTTTTACTCTAAAATAGCTGTCACATTTTGATTTATACTGACCAAGTTTACTCTAAATTCATTAGAATTTTGCTGTCTTGACAAACTTTTATTTAACCAAAACTGAGTGAAATTCTCTTAGAACATATAAGCTTTGATACCTCTAGAACTAATTTAAAATCTTGAAGTTTTTATTACTTTTAATTACCTATCTTTTGTTTTAAAAATAAATTTCCTATTTGATCTAAATTTTAATTCACGTTTTGAATTTAATATTCATTCATATTTGGTGGTATTGTGTAACATAATATATTTTTGTAAGATATTTGAAAGCTAATTACGATCGAATTCAATTCCTATTTTAGTTTTGGTGTTTTATAATTTAATCATAAGTAAAAACACAAAAGCTTTTTTTTTGTCGGATAAATTTCTCTTTGTAACGAAATTATTTTGCCAATCAGTAATTTGACGAGAAAAACTTTCATGAAAAAATCGCGAGACCGAAATGTCGAGCGATTTTTTCTAATGTAAGTTTTTCGAGCGAAGTTACTGATTGGAAAAATATTGAGTTAAAAAGAAATTTATCCGATTGAAAGAAAAGCTCTAGTGTTTTTTGGCCAGATAAATTAACGACATGAATAAAACTTTTTAAATTGTCTCCATATTGACGATCTTGTATTTCTTGTGTATTGGGGTATTGATCTTTTGATATTTGTTGAAATTTCCCCAAACCGACTCGTACATTTTACGTTCAACGATACTTAATAGTTATTACCTGTCAGCTGCCAAAATAATTTAAGTGATGCAGGGCTACTAGATATATAACAGGAAGAAGCATTTTTATCGGAGGAAGAAGCATTTTTATCGGTGATAAAAAGCTATGTAGGTTTTTATCGCTGTCAAAGTGACAAAAATGTCACCCGCAAATGGACATTTTTATATAGGAGTTAATTTATCGTAATAATATTCTTTTTACGATATTTGAATTTATTCTAAATTTCTAATTATTTAGGTACCTAATATTTTAAAGTAAAATTTCTTATTGTCGTTGATGTTTGTCATATTAAAAACATTTTCTTTGTTTCTCAGCCGTGTCTGTGTGAACATTTGCCCTCGGCTTTACGAGACTTGTATAAAAACTTTACGTTCTGGTGCAGATGCACTGACGATAAAGTCAATAAAATTCTAGAAATATATTTGATAAAAATTTCACGTCAAATAATTTGTACACGTCAACACGGGTATCATCATCCAGTGATTCTCGGCCATGTTTAAACAATTTTGATGACTCGCAAATAGTCGACTTTGAAGGACAATCATTCCAGTATACAGTCGACATTTCTTCACGAATAATTTTTGGAGATTTTCCTTGTTTCGTCAAGAATTATATAACTGCTCGTTATTCAAGTTTGTGCATTTTGACACGTGACATCTCAAACTGACATATATTAGAACTAATACTGCTGCAATTGTTTTGTAAATTGTCAAAGTCGTTACCAAGGCATGTCTGATAATAAAACACTATAATGAAAAATTATATTAAAATTGAGAAATATCTAGTCCGGGAATATAAAAACGACCCCTCGTATATGCAACACTAAGAAGACATCCCTGCAGTACATTCACTATGTTTTGTAAAAATCAATTTGGTCTGTATTTTCTAGTATTTCACTGTTTACCGTAATACAATAGACTATTAAAATAGTGTCCACTTTTCAAACTGGATGTATGAAGCAAGGATATAGCGTCCTGTATAAGAAATAATCTAATATACAAGTGTCCCGTATAGTTATGTTCAAATTTTAGGAGTGTAAAGTTGACTTTATTTCAAGTAACAAAAACGCAAAACTTGTATATCAATTTTTATTTGTTTCAAAGTTACAGATCTATGAATGTGATTTTCAGATCATGAAAAAAAATGTAATCCTAAAGTCAATACAAATTGATTTTATTTAAAAAAGTTCAATTAATAATATTTTCGCAATGCCCACCTCCTTGTTGAATGCAGGCTTGTGCCCGTAAGCCAACAGAACAAGTACTTATCCGAATTTCAAACTTGTTTTGTCAGATTTGCTCTGCAGCCAGGTGAATACGATCCAACAACTCTTCTCTTGTGTTCGAAACTTGCGCGTAGACTAAATTTTTCATGTACCTCCATAAATAAAAGTCAAGGGGATTAAGATCGGGTGATCTGGGTGGCCATGCAACAAGACCACCTCGACCAATCCATCTTGGATAATTGACGTTAATCCAATTTCGGACAGCAATTCCGAAATATGGTGTTGCCCCATGCATGTGAAATCACATGTCTCGTCGAACATTCAATGGAGCATCCTCTAAAAGACCTGGCAGTTCGTCAATAAGAAATTGAAGGTAATTGTCCGCATTTAACCTCCCAGGAAGAACGACAGGACCAATCAACAAGTCATCGATTAAGGCCGCCCAAACGTTAATAGAAAATTCATGTTGAAATTTAGATGGGCATATAGCTTTGGGATTTTCTGATGACCACCTGTGCAGGTTTCTCAGATTTGTAACACCACTTCTCGTGAACGTAGATTGATTCTAGACAGAGGACTGTTCTGCAGAAATTAAAATGAAGCCATGACTGTCTTAATATCCAGGTAGAATAAACTATACGAGCAAAGTGGTCTGCCTCAAGCAAACCTTGTCCTCCGCGATAGTGATATGGATATAAGCCTTCACGTTTTAAAATTCGCCAAACTGTCGTTGGTGGCATTCCTAGTTGTCTAGCGATTCGACGTACACTGAGAATTGGATCCCTTGTAACAATAGCTACTGCTCTTTCCACTAAGTCTGCTGGCAAATTTACTCCTCGGTCGAAAAGATAATCACGCAGTTCGCATTCCCGAAATTTTCTGTGTACTTCCAGAAACGTTCTGTAATGAGAAATGCGTCTATCGGGAAACCGATGTCGGTATTAAATAACTGCTTGACATGCACTGCCGTTACAATAGCCATACACAAAATGCATGTCCCCTTACTCTTGAGAAGAAGATCGGTAAGTAATTTTGAATAAAGAAAACGTGTGCACTCACTAATAAGCTGTTGTATGAACTGAAACGTAATGTAATTCTTTATTAAAAAATGCTTCGTTAACAGTCATCTGAACATTTGTTTATTGTATGATATTCATGGTTCAACATTTACGAAATAAGTATGAACCTTCTTTATCATAAATCAATTTCTAGTACTCTTTTTTCTAGATCTCCAATCTGTGTGCACTACGACACGTGTTTATTTATTTTAGGATAACATTTTATTATGCGATGTTAACAATCACAGGCCTGTTATTGAATCGTATAACTTTTTTTAAATAAAATCAGTTTGTATTGACTTTAGGATTACATTCTTTTTCATGTTCTGACAATCACAATCATAGATCTGTTACTTTGAAAAAAATAAAAATGAATATACAAGTTTTATGTTTTTGTTACTTGAAATGAAGTCTACTTTACACTCCTAAAATTTGAACATAACGGTACGGGACATCTTGTATATATACAATTAATACCAATAGAATTATCTTATTTTTATGTTAGTTAAATTTATTTTTTATCTTATGCAATCTCACTCAGATATCTAGAATTACATTATCTCGTCAGCAATATAAAACCACGTCAGCAGTTTCCACTTTAAAATTGACTTTCGTGACACCCAGGATACAGTTTTTACGATGTAATGGAAATATAAATGCTTGACTCTTCAAGTAAAATTCAACTCGACATTAATAAAAGCTCCTCGTGCAGTTATCGTAAACCGAAAATGTGAAGCAGAGATCGCAGTTGGACAGGCATTACGTCTGCTACATTGAGCAGTTCGGACACTGGACCTCACACCTCACTGGATGTCATGATTACCCGGATTTAGGAAAAGATTGATTTGAAGGATTGACTTGATTGTGGCATGGGATTTTGTTATTGTTGAGTTCGGATCTGTTCGACGAATTCAAGCAATTCGTTTGGATTAATTTTTGACATTCCTCGTTTAGGCCTAATTGCAGTGAAGTAGAGAATATCCGAAGCTATTTTCTGTTAGTTATTCTAAATATTGCTATATCGCGTAAATATAACCGATATGCAATATTTATAATATACTCAAGGAAATACGAAGTTAAATTTGTTTTTCCCCTAAGCTTTATAGATTGCCCTTAACGGCGCTATTACAATTAATTCAATTTGCTATAAAAATAACAAATACAAACAATGTGTTAAATATACAAAAAGGTTTTGTTTAAGTATGACAATACGTTAAGCACGTATAAAGCGTTTGTACAAAATGAAACAAACATGTAAATAATTTACATATCTGTAACTATGCACATGGACATTACACCTCGTATTTTCAGCATTTACTTCTGCTTAATACATATGTTTCTGACATCTAGGCGTCCTCAGTTAAGCTGGTTGTTAATGGACTACATCTACATACGTATTTTATCGTTTCCCTAGCAGCTTAGCTGTTCGAACGATAGGTAGCCCTCCAGACAAAGTCTCTTTCGCCCGTAAGATGTCAATTATTAAATAGTTGTCTTCTTATAGGACGGAACTTGCTTGATCTATGCGGGCTATTTCAGTAAATTTAAATACAGATGCAAACCAGTTGTTTATAACAGGTTTGTATTAATTTGTATACATTGCTTCACTAGCTTAACTGAGGACGCCTAGATGGCAGAAATATATGTATTAAGCAGAAGTAAATGCTGAAAATACGAGGTGTATTGTCCATGTGCATAGTTACAGATGTGTAAATTATTTACATATTTGTTTCATTTTGTACGAATGTGTTAAATGTTAATTTACAATATACTTATAATTATTGAAGCAATAAATAGATGGTATATAAGTAAAAGACGGAAAAAGAGAAATTGTCTAGTGACCATCCTCTTGTATACCATTGAAGGGTAATTAGCAGAGAGCTGACTCGAGCGACTGATGATTCATAGCCTATAGGCGTCTGCCATATATTCGCAATAGGTTTGTTTCTGAAAGCGATCCGTGAGTTTCAAACAATTTGATACGTGTGGCCACCTGCATAAATGGTACATACCTACATAGTGCTGTGGACTTTTCCCAGCAAATATTTTGAAAAGTTTTATTATTTATCGTTGTACATTTATTTTGGATGCCAGTGTATAATTTTTTAAATTTATTATCTGTGAATGTATTCTTATTTTGAACTGATATTTATTTTCGACTAGTGTGGTTAAAGCACGCCGGATTGGCTGTATCCGTATTCAGACACTATTGTATGCTGAGTTTAGAAGGTCGTGTGTTAAGAAGATAAATCTTTATCTTTGTTTTACGTAGCTTCGTGATTTTGATTTAATTAGTGGATGGTGTTTGATTTCAATACCGATTTATTTACGAGTGTGTAGAACTCGTAATTGTTTAATTTGTGGCTATCTAACTCAGATGTCTCGAAAAAAAATATATTTTTTTTTATTCTACGTAAGTAAATTATATTATTCTTATTATCATTAATATAATTATCTTGTATGTATTGATTTGTGTATTTTACCATTGTGGTAATTTTGATAAATATATTTTATTTTTAGTTATATGAATTAAATGACAAAGAACGCTTTTTAAAATTTCTATATTAAAAAATTTCTATAACGTTTAAAATTTTGTTCGCTTGGATTCAAGGGCATATTTTTTTCATGTGGCTTGCACATGCGTTAGAGGTTGTTTCGGGCTGTCATATAAGTTGTTTACTTTGTTTATTGTGGGAGAAATTAAAATACTTCTTTGTAATTTATTAGTTTTTAATTTTGCTCGGTTGTCACTAAGGAAGTTTAATTATACGCTACGGTCATTTTCGTATAATATTTTTACCTTAATAATATTGTTTAATGACGCAATATTTATCTTTATACTCCATAAAGATATTTTTTTTAATTTTTTTATTTTTTGTATTAAAGTTTCATTTAAATTTATTGTGATTTTCTTTTTACCTTTGTTTAAACTCTTTTACTGGCGCTTGATAAATTTTGTAGAAAAGAAAAACCACGTTTTCCAATTGGAACTCTGAGGGAAAAGCAGTCTCATTGTGAAAATAAACCGTCTGAATATACTAGCTGTACAGATTGGTTGTGAATTGTGAATTAGCAAAGTACAACATCACAATTCATAGCAATGTGCAGTTAATATGTATCTGTCAATGCACAACAGAGCGAATGTAATAAACGGTTCGGTAACCGGCAGCAACTACTGCTGAAACAAAAGTAATGCTTACAAGCGAATTACGTAACGAATTTTGAATAAAAATAATTTACAAAGAACAAAACTCAAATCTATGTATTTCCTGTGAAACATTGAAAGTGTAAAACATTACTATTAACAACTAAAATTTGTTCAAGTTGTTCCTGTGTTAAATTAGTTCTTTTATATGTTAGAACGTCTTTAAAAATAGAAAATGTACGTTCCACATTACAACTGGTGATGGGTACGTGATTAACCCATTTATTCCCATAGTTGCGTTAAAGCAACACCAAAAAAATTTTTTTTTTCGTACTAAAAAGTAATAGTTTTGGATGTACTGTCAGTAGCATTGCGTTAATAAATATTTAAACAACCTAATAAACATTTTGGGAATGTTTCAATTTTGAGTAAAAATAAAATAAAACTATGGAATTTTCAAGAAAAAAACTTGTGTATCTAAGTTTAAATTAAATAACATACAGCTTACTTTTTCATTTATCTTTAAGAGGTTTCATATAAAAGATACTTCACGTAACATTATTTTGGAAAAAAAACAATCCCCTTTTTTTCCGGAAATATTTCTCAAACGGATTTAAAACATAGCGTTGCGAAAACGCAACATTGGGACAAATGGTGTAATTGTAGTAATGAGTAATATTCCTGTCTGAACATGCTTTTTCACGTCTTGGGGAAGTTTATTGGGTATCCGTTCTGTGATGCCAGTTTATTCAGTTCATTTACGCTGTGGGATAGTGCAGTTGAAGAAGTTAGAGTTCATAATAGTGTTATCTTGAGGATTACAGAAATATTATACAATGGTAAGTACAACCATTTCTGATGTACGTGTTGGTCGTTGATGTTGATAATAAAATTATTTTAGAGTCACGTGAAATATCGCGATGATCCTACCAGACCGTTGACTTTGAAAGAACTTGAGGCAATTGTTGAAGATCTTGATCTGAATGAGGAAATTGGTGTTTGTTATATACCACGTTGATGATATAACGGACGAGGAGGACATTGATGATAATGTTATAGGTGGAGTAGAAAATTTGCATATAGATATAGTGGGAAATTTTGAGAAGTGTGTCCGAATAACGAAATTGAGATAGAAGATGGTATACATCATGAGGCAGCTTTATCTCTTTATTATTATCAAATCTTTATTTCTTTATGCAAATGTTTGATAAAAATGTTGAGATAATAACCGTACTCAATTCGCCTTAGATCAAAATGATCTAGAAATTGTTTTGGGAATATTGATTTTGAGTGGGTATCACACTCTTCCACAGGTAATACTTTACTGGTCATCCGATGAAGATAAAGGTGTCCAATTTGTGAAAAATGCGATGTCTCGAAACAGATTTCTAGACATAAAGCAGATCATTCATCTTGCAGATAACAATCAATTAGACAAGGCGGACAAATTTGCGAAAGTAAGACCGCTGGTTGATCTCTTGAACAGCAATTTCTTGAAGTATAATGTTTTTAGACATCACTTATTAATTTATGAGCACCGCTATTCAGCGAAAATGTTTTTGAAAGGGAAGCCGGTACGTTTCGGTTTCAAAATATGGTGTCTGGCATCTAGCGATGGGTAGTTATATCAACTTATACCAAATAATGCCAAAAGAGATTTTGATTTATGTGAAACAGTGGTCATCAATCTTTCGAACGTATTAGAAAATAAGTCGACTCATAAGGTATACTTTGATAACTTTTTTACGAGCTACAAGCTATTAGTTCATCTGAAACGTCAAGGATACTTTGCTACTGGAACTGTAGGTGAGAACAAAATGCTGAAATGCCTTTTGGAGGCTTGTAAGTATATAGGAAAAAACCCTCGTCGTACAATGGATTCTTGTTACGATCACGTATATGAAATAAGCGGGGTCCGTTGGAATGACAATTCTGTGGTTACAGTAGCAACCAATTGTGAGTCTGCACTGCCTAATGTGATTGTGAAGCGGTACAATCGTAAAGAAAAAAAGACATCTCTATACCACAACCAAATATGATTGCCAAATATAACAAATATATGGGAGGCGTTGATCTACACGATATCGCAGTTGCAAATTACCGAATAAATATTCGTGGAAAAAAATGGTGATGGCCGTTATTTATAAATATGTTAGATTCTACTATGGTGAATGCTTGGAAACTGCACAGACTTGTATACACAGAGAAACCCATTTCGCAGCTGGATTTCAGGTCTGAACTTGTACGAAGCCTCATTAGTGCTAACAAATGTAAAACATTATCTGTTCGAGGACGTGGTTCCATTGTGTCTCTATCATCGAGTGCTCGTTTAGATAATGTGGGCCACCTAATTGAAGGAAATCGTGAAAATTGGAGGAGACGTTGTAGAGTATGCAAAAGTACAACCGTATTTATGTGTAATAAATGTGGAGTTCCATTACATTCACACTGCTTCAAAGAATACCATAATTAGTAATTGTAATATTTTTTGTGCATATAGTTCCATTGTTGCGTTAACGCAACGCAAAAAAAATAGAAGAATCAATGGTTTGTATGTTTTACTTTAAAGGATGTTTATAAATACCTAAATAAAAGTTTATTCCTTAAAGAATTTGCGTTTTCCTTGATTTGTCTAGTAGTGGTCCTAAATGGGTTAAAATGTTACAAAAGTGCACCATCCTTCGAATGTATAGATTTTTCAATCGCCTCTGTTCAGAATTGATATAATATATTAAAATCTGGATTTTTGCTAAATATGACATCAACTTTTTGTTTCAGCTTGTTTCCAAATTCAGAAGGCATACTTTTCATTCGATCGATAACGGTTTCCAAGTTAATTATCGCCTCTTTTAGGTTAATATCTTGATTTTGCATGTAAGTAATCGTATCTGTAAGACACTGGAAATTAGCTTTAATAAAGTTTAGCTGGTTTTGTAAATTTTCAATTTGTACCAGGGGTTTACAATTAGAAATGCTTTGCGTATCATCATCTTGAATATGAAAAACAAAGTTTTTTAATTCATCCAAGTGTTGTGAATAGAAAAATTCTGCTTCTAGCCATGTTCCCCACATAGTTAATACAGGAACTGGGGGAAAAGGCAAATTTGGAAGTATTTCTATATATATAATGCCACTCGTGAATGTGCTTTGAGAAATATCTTTTTAAATGATGAAACTAACTTATCAACATTTGGAAAATGACCCCTGATATATTCACATACTCTTCACGAACTTTGTACACATATTGGCATAAGATTACTATAATAAGTTCTCTATTTTCAACATATAAGCTGACGCATCAACCAAAAATAATAGCATCTTGTCTTTGTAGTTGTTATCCGATGACAGAATATTATGAATACTTTGATCAATTACTTCTGCGACTGTTTCAACATTTACGACTGACAAAATTTTAATTGCAATTAAGTGTGGTTAGTATGAAGTTCTGGACAAAGTGAAAGATGTCATTATCGGAAAAGACACGCAAATGCCACGAAGGAAAGTGTAAAAATGCACTGTCACACACAAGTCAAGTAGATAAGCTCAGAGAGTTCTGGATAAAGATCCCATAAGATTTAACACAGATTAAATAACGCGTGTGTTAACACGCGTGAAATCATACGCCGAGGAACAGGTTCGAGCTGGTAATGAACAGGTTAACCAAATTTTTATCTGTTTAGACGTAGTCAAACATGTTCATTACCTGCTAGAACATGTTCCTGGACGTTTGAATTTCGCACGTGTTGTAGGCGTGGTCACGTGAGTGAATAAAATGTACAAATTGAGCCCTGTGTTAAATCTTATGGACTTTTGGTACAACACTCTCTCAGCTTATCTACTCAAACGATTGTTCGGAAAAACTGGATGAATTACGATTCCAGGTTATGCCCTGTTCACCGGATCTATCCACTTCAGACTTCCACTGATTCCCAAAACTCAAGCTGTTTCTAAATGGAAAAAATTCAAGACAGGCAAGGAAATTATTGCAAAAGTGAAGTAATATTTTGACGATCTTAATGCTAATTATTATGAAACTGGTATACAAAGTGTATTAATGTTGAAGGCGAATATGTTAATAAATTAAAAACAATCCTGGTCGCAATTCAAGTATTCTATTTTAAATCTCACCTTCCATCAAATTATTCTCGTATTTGGAAGAAAATATAAATCATGAAGGAATGTTTCAAATACAAATCTTGTCTTTATAGTTGTTATCCGATGACAGAATATTATGAATACATTGATCCATTACTTCTGCAACTGTTTCACCATTTACGACTGGCAATATTTTAGTTTGCAATTAAGTATGGTTGGTATGAAGTTATCAGATGAAAAAGACCAACAACTACATTTAACATTACATCCGTTGTTTCGTTTGCACTTACCCAAAGATAATGACCAGATAGGTTGGTTCGTATTTTTTCAATAATTCTCAAATAACATTTTGGTAAGTGGTATTTACGTAAAGTAGATTCATCTGGTATATGACGATCAGTATGTTTTGTAAGAAACCTCTTGAGGATTGGCTTGTTAAGCTTCTTGAATGGCAGATTGGCCGCCATGAAGGCTTCACACAGTTCTTCGTTAAAAGTGTCAGGTGCAGATGGTCATATGCTATCCTGATGAGTTTTCTAAGAAACATGTCTCTGCACATTACACTTTTGTGAACGCCTTAAACTTAATGAACTGCCACTCTAATATATCTGGGTATCATTACGAATATGCAATCAATCTGTATAGCCTTTATCTAATCCATGGTTGCCCTACGAGAATTCTCCATATTTAATGAAAATAAAGAAAAATACTAAGAACAGAAAGAAATGGACTAAAAAGAAGAAACGAAAACTGCTCCAAAAATGAGGTAGTAATACTTATACAAAATTATAGGATAAATATATACTAATATAACAATATAAAACGGATCTTTTTAAATATTAAACGTTATAACCAAATAGCACTGAAAGAAACGAAACTAGAAACAATCCCTTATAGATGAGAATAGAAAATATACTATCTCAAGAACAATAAATACATAATAACAAGTGTTCATTTGAAAAGTCAATCTAGTAGCATATGATTTACTGAGAACATTTTGAAGTATGTCGTAAATTAAAATTTACTACTTAATCTACGAAGTCGTATATTTTGACAGTTTCATACATACGAATAAATAACAAATAATAGGTATTTATTGAAAACTATAACAAATGTTGAAAATGTTGTCTTTCAAGATCAATGCACTTTAAAATCCTCCGTTCAAAATTTCTGATGATATTCTGCAACATTACTGGATTGTTATTAATTTTCATGCATTTCTGTTCGAATCTCTGTAGAATATCATACAAATTCAATATAGGTGTTCGAAATATGTTATTTTTTAGATAATGTCGCAAAAAGAAGTCGCAAGGTGTTAAATCGCATCGAAATCCAAAGATTCTGCAGTATAGTGACAAGGTGCTCCGTCTTGTTGGAAATATGCATTTTGAAGTTCATCATCATGCAACTGATTGACAAATGGTTGTAAAATTTCCGTACGGTGCCTTTGAGCAGTTAACGTTCCCTGAAAAAATATTGGTCCAATGATTCGCCTTTGGCTTATCGCTGCCCAAACACCAATTTTCTCTGGATGTAGCGATTCTTCATTAATTACATGTGGATTTTCACTACTCCAAATTCTTGTATTTTGTGAATTTAGGTATCCCGTTTTATAAAACCATGCTTCATCAGTAAAGATGACTCTTTGCGAAAGTTCTCCATTATTGTTCATATTTACAAACCAATTACAAAACTGTAGTCTACGTGGGTAATCAATTTCTAACAATTCTTGTACTGCTGTGACACGGTATGGATAAAGTTGCATATCTTTTTTTAATAACTTGTGAGTTGTACCAACAGAAAGGTTTATTTGTTGACTCAAATGTCGGGCAGATGTTTGTGGTTCATTTTCCATTATTTCTCCAACACGATTGACAACTTGAGGTGTACGTTTCTTAACTGCTCCGCTGCCTGATTTTCTTAAGAGACTACCAGTTTCAGAAAAAAGTTTTAAAGTTCTATCCAAAATATTCTTAAATTGTATATAATCTATTACAAAATGTGGAAACTCAACTTGAAATTCTACCATGCAATCTTGAACTGAATAAACCCATAAGCCATCAATTTTATTACCACTTCGAAAATAAGCCTGGACTAAAAAAAAATTATGTTCTAAAGTGAAAGCCATTTTAAAACTGAGAAGCAATTTATTTTTAAACCAGAATCGACGCACGATTATTTTATGCACTAACTGATATTTGTGATTGACATTATCAAATGTCATTTGGATTTACGTTTACGGAACAACAAACACGTATTAATATATTTGCGTTTTATTCCAGCAAAATTTCGAAGTAACCTAGATTGACTTTTCAAATGAACATTTGTTACTATTTTCAATTTAAATCGTAAATGGCTGCAATCAATGTCTGCATCAGTAAGAACGGCTAGAAAACTATTAAGAGATGCAGGTCTTTTAAACAGTGTAGCTGCAATGAAACCACGGTTAAGTGTTAAAAATAAATGAAGAAGAAGTCAGTTCGCCAACCAATATTTAAATCAGGCACCGAATTTTAGGGACAGTGTAGTGTTCACAGACGAGAAGGTATTTCAGTCAACATACAACGGAAAACTTAGAATGTATCGTCCAAGAGGTCAGAAATTCGAGGATAAATTTATACAGAAAACAGATAGCAGTGGAAGGTTTTCCGTCTATGTGTGGGTCTATATATCAGTCCAAGGCCCAGGAGCATTGCATATTATTGATGGCCATTTAAACGCTCAACGATATGTTGATATACTTAACAATGTAATGCGTCCAAGGTTTCAAAATAATTTTATCTTCCAACATGTAATATTATACAATTTTATTTTGATATGTTGCTAAACAATAATAATCCTTTTTATTTTTAGGATAATTTACCAATTCATACAGCTCATATTGTAAGGAATTGCTTGAACGAAAGTAATTAAAGAATTAATGAAATTCCGCGGCCAGGTAGAAGCGCTGATTTAAATCCAATCGAAAATATTTGGGAATACATGACCGGAAAAATATATAATTATGAATTTCGACCACAAAACAATAACTAATTAATAAATGCATTTCGAAAATAAGCCTGGACTAAAAAAATTTTATGTTCTAAAGTGAAAGCCATTTTAAAACTGAGAAGCAATTTATTTAAACCAGAATCGACGCACGATTATTTTATGCACTAACTGATATTTGTGATTGACATTATCAAATGTCATTTGGATTTACGTTTACGGATCAACAAACGCATGCTAATATATTTGCGTCTTATTCTATCAAAATTTCAAAGTAACATATATTGACTTCTCAAATGAACACACGTTATGTGAAAAGCGTTCAAATAAGCTTTGCCTCTAGTAGGCCATTCCTTTAAAAACGTATGATTATTAATAATTTAAATTTGCATTAGTTGTCAATTAGACAGATGCATAGTTGACAAAAATTGCTTTGTAATTTAAAATTGATTTAACATGGTTTTTACTATACAACACAAATCATTCATGCTAGAATCTTATTTTCGAAACGGACGTAAGATTGATGGACAATGGCAGTATTCTCTTCAAGATTGTTTAGAAGAATTTAGAAATGAGTTCCCTAACGTCATCTTTGATTATGACAGTTTTCAGCACACAGTGACACATTCCGTTATGGTTTTCAGAGAAACAGGGAGTGTTAAACAGAAACAAGGCGCAGGTCGGGCGAAAAAGCGTACAGAAGAGCTAGTTAATAATGTAAGAGAAATTATAAATAATGCACCAAGAACTTCCGTACGAGCATTATCACAACAAGTGGGTGTGTCAATTGGCACATGTCATACAATTTTGAAAAAGAAATCAAGGAAATCGACTATCCCAGAAGAATAACGTTTAGTCAGTGGTTCTTAAATAATTTTGATAATGACCTTCTTGACAAAACCTTTTTTTCTGATGAGTCATGGTTTTATCTGAATGGATATGTGAACTCACAAAATATGAGGATGTGGACTAATGAGAAACCACATAATTTTTTTGTTGAAACCGCACTTCATCCGCAGAAAATTGGTGTATGGTGTGCGATTAGTCGAAGGAGAATTATTGGCCCTATTTTTTTTAACGGAGCCTTAACAGGAGAAAGGTATCGACAAGAAATTATTATGCCATATATCGAACAGCTTGACGACGAAGAAATAACACAGGGTTACTTTCAACAAGACGGAGCTAGAGCACACACAGCAGGTGAAACAATTAATATTCCGCAGCAATTTTTTCAAAATCGGTTGATAAGTTTAAACACTGAACATGAATTTCCACCAAGATCTTGTGACATTACCCCATGTGATTTCTTTTTATGGCCATTCTTAAAGAACTCAATTTATCAAGTACAGATACCTGATCTTGCAGGCCTTCAAATCAGAATTGCTGAAAGAATTAATGGAATTGACAATGCGATACGACAAAACACTTTTTCCTCCATTAGAATAAGATGTGAGAAATGTTTCGAACAAGGTGGTGGACACTTTGAACAATTTTTATAAAATTTTGCTTGTTTGTTGGAAATAAACATATTTCATTCACTTAAAAATGTTCGTTTTATTATTTTGACATTTGTCATTTCAATCAAATATCTCATCTATCTCATAACCAACAAAATTCCTATTAAAATTAGTAACAAGCTAAGACATAATCATAATTTCCAAGGGCTACTTTGAGGTAAAATTTATTTGAATTCTTTGTATATGCATGTATAACAGCATGTAAACACGAGAATAAACTTTGGAAGTCAGCGGATATAATTTTTAAGCGATTATTTCAACGAAGTCTAACGAAATAATATGCAAATGTATATTCCGTCTTACACGCCACTGTTGAATTAAATTTATGAAGGAATACGCACAATGTACTATTCATAACGACGAAAATATCAACATCTGCCCGCGAGCAAGTAAATATTGGGGCTGTTATAACATGTATACTATACCTGATACCGTCACAACATTTCATCGGCTCAATTGGTCATTCAATCGCTTCAGTCCGCTCTCTACTAATAATATAGTCATATATCTGGATATTTATGTATTTAATTTAAGTAGCAATTGCTGTTTGAAAATAATTAGCGGGGGCTTCGAGCCCTCTTTAATAATATATTCCATTCTTACTTTGTATCTCAATTTATTGAAGCTACATTATTAATGTTGATTATAATTAGTGTTTTTAAGTAAATATTGTATCATCCTGTAATTCGTTTCATAAATATTCAATAACAAATTTCTATTATAATTGTTATTATCATAAATTACACCTAGTTATATAAAAATCATTGCATTTTAGTATATTTCAGTATATTTTAATGTTGATTAAGAATTGTTTAATAGCAAGCATGCTAAACACAATCTGGGTCAAGTACAGTGAAGCAACGTTTACTTTCGTAAAGCACAATAAATCATATCCCTGTTTTAAGTGAAACTCTTGTAGTCTCAATTGGTACTATACAAACTTGTTAAAATTTTTATGCGGTAAAAATGTAACATATTTTCGATGTTTCTTCTGTGTTATTTACTGTAGTTCATTAAGTTGGTAAATAAGTTTCTCTTACTTTAACGTATAATAAACTATTATTTACATTACCTTCTTTATTAAATTATCAAGATTATATCTATAAGCAAATTTCTTGAAACTATTTTGTTATCTTCCTTTATTTTATCTTTTTTTTTTGCTTTTCGGCCGCATATACAAGTGTCCCGTATCGTTCTGTTCAAATGTTAAGTGTGTAAAGTAGACTTCATTTCAAGTAACAAAAACGCAAAACTTGTATATCCACTTTTATTTGTTTCAAAGTTACAGATCTATGAATGTGATTGTCAGATAACGAAAATAAATGTAATCGTAAAGTCAATACAAACCGATTTTATTTAAAAAAAAGTTATACGATTCAATAGCAGGCCTGTGATTGTTAACGTCGCATAACAAAATGTCATCCTAAAATAAATAAACACGTGTCGTAGTGAATACAGTAATTTCTTGGAGATCTACAAAAAAAGAGTACTGGAAATTGATTTATGATAAAGAAGGTTCTTACTTATTTCGTAAGTGCCGAACCATGAATATCATACAATAAATAAATGTTCAGATTACTGTTAACGTTGCATTTTTTAATAAAGGATTACATTACGTTTCAGTTCATACAACAGCTTATTAGTGAGTGGACACGTTTTCTTTATTCAAAATGCCTTACCGATTTTCTTCTCAAGAGTATGCGGACATGCATTTTGTGTCTGGCTACTGTAACGGCAGTGCACGTCAAGCAGTTATGGAATAACGACATTGGTTTCCCGATAGGCGCATTCCTCATTACAGAACGTTTCTGGAAGTACACAGACAATTTCGGGAATGCGGACTGCGTGATTATCTTTTCGACCAAGGAGTAAATTTGCCAGCAGACTTAGAGGAAGAAGCAGTAGCTATTGTTACAAAGGATCAAACTCTCAGTGCCCGTCGAATCGCTAGACAACTAGGCGTGCCACGAACGACAGTTTGGCGAATTTTAAAACGTGAGGGCTTATATCCTTATCACTATCGTAGGGGACACGGTTTGCTTGAGGCTGACCACTATGCTCGTCTAGTTTATTCTACCTGGATATTAAGACAGTCACGACTCCATTTTAATTTCTGCAGAACAGTCTTCTGCACAGATGAATCTACGTTCACGAGAAGTGGTGTTACAAATATGAGAATCCAAAAGCTATACGCCCATCTAAATCGATGACTTGTTTATTGGTCCTGTCGTTCTTCCTGGGAGGTTAAGTGCGGACAATTACCTTCAATTTCTTATTGACGAACTGCCAGATCTTTTAGAGGATGTCCCACTGAATGTTCTACGAGACATGTGGTTTTACATGGTTTGGGCACCACCACATTTCGGAATTGTTGTCCGAAATTGGGTTAACGTCAATTATCCAAGATGGATTGGTCGAGGTGGTCCTGTTGCATGGCCACCCAAATCACCCGATCTTAATCCCCTTGACTTTTATTTATGGGGGTACATGAAAAATTTAGTCTACGCGCAAGTTTCGAACACAAGAGAAGAGTTGTTGGCTCGTATTCACCTGGCTGCCGAGCAAATCCGACAAAACAAGTATGAAATTCGGATAAGTACTTCTTCTGTTGGCTTGCAGGCACAAACCTGCATTCAACAAGGAGGTGGACATTTCGAAAATATTATTAATTGAACTTTTTTAAATAAAATCAGTTTTTATTGACTTTAGGAATACATTTTTTTTCATGATCTGACAATCACATTCATAGACCTGTAACTTTGAAACAAATAAAAATGGATATACAAGTTTTGCATTTTTGTTACTAGAAATGAAGTCTACTTTACACTCCTAAAATTTGAACTTAACGATACGGAACACCTTGTATTCCACCAAAAAAACACAGAAAATATAGAAAGCAATTGGATAATTGTTTGATGAAGCCAAGCGTATAGAAATTTCATTTATATGTAGAAAAAAACTAGTTTCAGATATTCAAAAAATTTTTTATTGGACTACAATTGTTTCTCCTAACATTAATTTACTCAAACGCAGAATGAATGTTCCCATAATTATATTTTAGTAAATTACGATGACGGATTGATATATAACGTCTATACGTTCTTGTGTGAATAGTGGGGACAGCAACAAATTTCAACCTGCATCTCAGAAAACGTTGAGCATGACTAGCTGCGCTGATGGATCTCTATTGAATTTTCGTACACTTGGAGAATTAGGAAGACGATAGTCCATTGACTGAAGCTTATTTTCGGGGTCGTGATTATTGGAGACCGGACACGAGAGGTCGGTGACTCATCGCCCACGGGCGTACTATTGAAAATTTGTATTTTTAAAGAGTTTTAATTTTATTTATATAATTGGAAAACAAACGAGTAGTGATCTATAAAATACGAAATAGATTTTTGTTTGTTCATTTTGTAGTTCAAGTTGAGTAAAGGAGTATTAATATTAATTAGCAATACTTTCTCAAGATTCTCTTCTGTAAAATTTGTATTTTTAAAGAGTTTTTAATTTTATTTATATAATTGGAAAATAAACGGGTGGTAATCTATAAAATATTAAATACATTTTTATTTGTTCATTTTGTAGTTAAAGTTGAGTAAAGGAGTATTAATATTGATTAGCAATACTTTCTCAATGTTCTCTTTTGTAAAATTCGTTCTCTTTGAATGAAATACATCCTTGTAGATAGAAAACGTGCTTTCTACATCGCAACTGGTTATAGGTGCATACTGGAAATATTCTTTTATTTCAGTGTATTTAGCAGTTAGATTTTGAAGCATTGTTCCCATACACAATTGCCGCATTGTTATTAAATCTGGATTTCTATTAAAAGCTACGTCAACTTTTCCCGAAAGCCACATCCGAAGTAACTTGTAATATTTTTCAAATTATTAATAGCCACATCTAATGTGGTTAATCTATCATTAAATTTGAGATCTTGATTTTCAAAATAAGTGATTAGTTTTGGCAAATTTCCAAAGTGTTCCTGAATAAAGTATAATTGATTTTGTAAATTTTGAATTTGTATTAGTTCTTTGCACTCAGAAATACTCCGAGCATCGTCATTTAAACATGTAACGAAATTTTGTAAACTATCAAATTTCTCTGGGTAAAAACTAGTAGCCTCCAACCATGTTTCCCATCTAGTTATTACTGGAGAGGGAGGCAATGACAAAATAGAAGGTTTTCCCAGTAAAGAGCTACTTTCACTGGTGTTTTTCTTAAAACTTTTTAAAGCGGGTACAAGTCTATAAACTTCTGGAAAGGTTATCAGAGACACCTATTCACAGATTCTGTGGAGAGCATATGCTACACAAGTAATATGCAGCATATTAGGATAGGTTTTCTTTAATAGTCTGCCTGTCTTTAACATATATGCAGCACTGTCACTGACAAATAAACGTATTTTTTCTTTGTACCTGTCGTCCGAATGAAACATTTGGTGCATATGCTTGTAAATGGTTTTAGCTTCTGTTTCCGCATGAACTGTATTTAAACTTTTGTTGCTGCTACATATTGCTGTGGCTTTTTCCCCGCAACATTTAGTGAACATTTTTGAAAATATATTATTTTTGTAGTGTACTATTTACTATAACAGTGTATGATTTATCGTATGAATATAAATGTTGTTTTGATTTAGGTTTTGATTAGCGCAGTTCCTGGAAGCCGTTCGGACTTACTGGGCAAATAATTTTTAGCTGTAATTTTTTATGATTGAATGCGTGCGGTATGTATCCTCAGACACGTTTTGGCCAAGTAGGAGTGATGTATAGTTGAAGATAAATTTTTTTTATCTTCATTTCAATTAATTTTGGTACATATTTGTTTTTTGAGTTAATTGTGGTTTGTGTTTGCTTTAATTCATTATCGTATTTATACGAGTTTTAAATCTCGTAATTTTGATTTTATTAATATCTTACTTGCACGTGCTCTCTTTGTTATATGTGATAAAAACCTACGAAAGTTTCATTTCACAGTTATTATATTATTTCTTGATTGTATGCATTTATTATTGTGTAATCAATTGTATGAATTTCTATATATTGATATAAATTAAGATATATGAATGATAAAGATATTTTTCTGTATCAAGTAAATTTTTTTACGATAATTCTAGAACGATTTTATTTTCAAGGTTGGTTTTTATATCTGTGGTATCTGCGCAGGTCTTTGGTTATATTTTCGGTTTGACAGATTGTATTCTGTTTACATTTTGACTTCTTTATTTTGGGGTGTTAATTAAAAATATCTTTGCGATTTATTAGTTATTATTTTTGCTCGCGAGTCATAAGAGGATGTTTAAATTTTCTTAGCGGTAATTTTCAGCAAATTAAGTTTACCTCTATGTGTAATTGTAATACGCAGGTCTTTATATTTCATAAAGATTAATTTTTTTAAATTTTTTTTTAATAAAACTCTATTCTGGAAACTGTGACTTTATTATTCCTTTTGTGTGAATTTTTGATTTTGCCGCCGAGTATTTTTGTAGAAGAGAAGTACCACTTTTTCCATTGGAAACCCTGAGAGGAAAGCTGTTTCATAAAAGAAAAGTTCCCGATTGAGCATTAAAGTTGGACAGTGTTGTGGTGAATAGTGATTCATTCAAGTTCAAACTCACTATTCATAGCAATATGCGTTAGATGGAATAGTTGAATTTAGTACACCAGTTACAACATTTACCATACAGCGTCCTAATATATCGACAGTTTCGTCGGCACTTATCCATAGGTACTGATTTCAAAGATGGCTTCTAATGCGGTATACTGCTTTTGCGTAGCACTTAGGAACATGATATTTGCGTAAGGTGGAGTTCAGGAACATTTCGATCAGTATATTTTTGGAGAAATATTTTCAAGGTGGGATTGTTAAGTTTATTTAATGGAATATTAGCCGCCATAAAAGTTTCACAGAGTTCTTCGTTAAAATTGTCTGATTCCAACGGGTTTAATTTCTGGCTGTGTTTGCAATGCTAAGTGACGTATTTCGTGCGATTTCTTGGAATTTTTTAACGATATTTTACAGACTTTGCAATAAATTTTGGAATCACTAGCAATAGACATACAATCAGTATGACCCTTAATCCAACTCGCCATTGTTTCACGATGCCATTCTCGACGTTGTTCCATATCATATTTGAAAAAGTAACTTAAACAATGTTCTAGATCTAAATAAACGAAAATTAAAAATGTGTGCGTAAGTTATTGAAACTTAACGAAATTCACTGGACACTTACATCAAAATAATTGGGAGAAGTAGATTCGATGAAACGATATTAAACTGGATCTATTACAAAAATTACGAAGTATGTAATTAACAGCTAAAACAATGAAAAAAAGAAATTAACTCACCGTACTTTATTTATCTTACGAAATATAAACTAATAAATAAAATAAATTATAAAAACCCCGCTTCTATCTACGTCCATGAAGAAAGGAATTTAACTGTAATATTGCAGTAATTGCGTCACAATTCAACGACAAAAAAAAAACAGATGTGCGATTAACCGAATGAATAATTCTGTTCAATAACTGCGTGTTGTACTTAGCGATGTTATTATAGGCTATTTATATTTGCCATCGTAATTTCGGCCTGATGCATCTGGTCTCTAGTTATTATTATTTAAATATGTGACAAAATTATCCCTTTTTTACCGGAAACGAAAATGTTACAATTAGACTAGCCAACAGCAACTGTCCCAATTTTTTGGCCGCAACTGTACTTGTATATTATTTGCTGAAAAATCTAATCTAAATGTGAATATAAAGGTTGGCACAAAATTCCAAAGCTGTTATAATAATGGATAACTTTAATGTGGAAAAATGGGAAAATAAAAACACAATGATATGGATTTAAATATTTTATGTATCACACAAAGAGCATACATCGAGTTTTCTTTTGTCTTTATTTACAATGTCTGAAATTTTCATAATTATTTCTATTTATATATATTTATATATATTAAAAAAAATATTTTCACAAGAATAAAATCAAACAATAGATATATCGTTTCTTTTTTTTTAACTTTCAACGATACAACATCCAAGTGTGCTGCGAATGGCAAACGTTATCTCCTTGAATTCGACTGTCATGCGAAGCAAAACAAAGGAGTAATAGGTACCGTTTTGCATGGCATGAACTAAGTATCTCCCATTTCATAAACGATTTCATTCCGTAATAAATAAAATTGCATAAATAAGAAGGAAGAGGCTATAGATATATTATAACATGATAGTTACTTGTCTTTGTACTTCGTAAAATAAATTAACTACATATACATTATATAATTAAGTAGAAAAATACGCGATAATCCCAAGGAAACGTTCGTAGGAAGCGAGAAATTGTTTCTAAAAAAAAAAAAAAAAATCGTGTGAAATGGGAAATGCTTTTACAATGTTTAAATTACAATAAAAACTTCTTTGCGACAATATTGTATGAATAAATACAAAGAATTGTTTTGAATTAATTCTGTTCTTTTATATACTTTTTTTATATTTTCCATGGAGTGAACAAGTATTTACAATGAAATTGCAGTCTATTTAATCTGATCCTAAGTTCCCCTCGGACGAAATTTGTTATAGAATACATTAATGTTAATATTTACAAGACAAATAATGAAATGTAAAAAAATTTGAATTACTATAACAAATTTCGTTAAAGTTAATTAAGTTTTGTTAGGAAATTAATAACAATACACATAAAATATCATCAAAAAAAACTGTACGTTAATATAGGAAACGTTCAAGATAAAAAATATAATTCAAACTTCGCGCCAAATATAAGAAATTAAACGAGGGAGTTGTGCATACTTGATACTGTCAATCTAGCTCGGTTGTTTATATGCTTTTTGGTTTGTTAAATTAGTATGAGTGAAATCAATGCGTTCATGGGTAGAACAACACGTTGAAGTCCAGAACAACCTAGTCCAGTAGTTGAGTCGTTTTTATACATTTTGGTTTATACAGGGTGATACAAATTAAGTGTTCACCATTGCTATCATCGTTATTATAGGAGCTACGTAGTCGGTTATATTAGGAAAGTTTTAATGTTTATTCGCTGATTAGATAGTTAAAACAGAAAAACAATTGAACGTGTAGGTTCCTAGTTATTTCTAAAAATATATATTTAATGAAACACCCAGTATAATACGAGGTGCATTCAAGTTTTAAGGCCTCCGATTTCTTTTCTCCAGACTGGAAAGAGATAGAAGCATGTGCATTGTTTTAAAATGAGCGTGCGTTCGTTGTCAATACGTCACAGAGATGGCAGCACTGTACGGCAGATGGAATTGTAGCGGCAGCGACGAGAATGAGAACTGTTTTATATACTTAAAATGGCTACGCTTTCCTTACTTGAACAGCGTGCAATCATTCGCTTTCTGAATTTGCGTGGTGTGACACCAATTGAAATTCATCGACAGTTGAAGGAGACATGTGGTGATGGAGTTATGGATGTGTCGAAAGTGTGTTCGTGGGTGCGACAGTTTAATGAAGGCAGAACATCGTGTGACAACAAACCGAAACAACCTCGGGCTCGCACAAGCCGGTCTGACGGATCGAGAAAGTGGAGAGACTTGTTTTGGGGGATCGCCGAATGAAAGTTGAACAGATCGCCTCCAGTGTTAGCATTTCCGTGGGTTCTGTGCACACAATCCTGCATGACGACCTGAAAATGCGAAAAGTGTCATCCAGGTGGGTGCCACGAATGCTGACGGACGACCACAAGGCTGCTCGTGTGGCATGTTGCCGAGCAATGTTGACGCGCAACCAAGGCATGAATGGGACTTTCTTTTCATCGATTGTGACAATGGATGAGACGTGGATGCCATTTTTCAATCCATATTCCAATTTTTCAATCAATGAAACAAAGCGCCGGTCAGCTCAATGGAAGCACACAGATTCACCGCTACCAAAAAAAATTCGGGTAACCGCCAGTGCTGAAAAAATTATTGTGTCCATGTTCTGGGACAGTGAGGGCGTAATTCTTACCCATTGTGTTCCAAAGGGCACTACGGTGATAGGTGCATCCTACGAAAATGTTTTGAAGAACAAGTTCCTTCCTGCACTGCAACAAAAACGTCCGGGAAGGGCTGCGCGTGAGCTGTTTCACCAAGACAACGCACCCGCACATCCGGCTAACGTTACGCAACAGTTTCTTCGTGAAAACAACTTTGAAGTGATTTCTCATGCTCCCTACTCACCTGACCTGGCTCCTAGTGACTTTTGGCTGTTTCAAACAATGAAAGACACTGTCCGTGGCCGCACATTCACCAGCCGTGCTGCTATTGCTTCAGCGATTTTCCAGTGGTCGAAACAGACTCCTAAAGAAGCCTTCGCCGCGGCCATGGAATCATGGCGTCGACGTTGTGAAAAATGTGTACGTCTGCAGGGAGATTACGTCGAGAAGTAACACCAGTTTCATAGTTTTCGGGTAAGTAGTTAGTTAGAAAAAAAATCGGAGGCCTTAGAACTTGAATGCACCTCGTATTATACCAATCGATGCAAAATCAATTGCTTAACAAAAGTGTTTATATGTTTTCGCAAAAGTTCAAAATAATCGAGGTAATTCAAAAATAAAGTGTTCATTCTTTAATAAAGTTACGGAGCTAAATATCTAAGTCTTTGAATTCGTGCCTTTTCATAAAAGAATACATGATATGACAATTTTTTCTTTTTCTTTTTCTTTTTTTTTTTTATTGAATGTAAGGCGTTTTACACCTCTTGTCGCGTCTTTGTTTGGAGTTAATTGGTGTTACATTTTAACACGTTAGAACAACCAAAGTTTGTAAAAATTTCTATGTATAAGGGACACCGAGTTTATTGATATGTAATCTTAATTTTACGGCAAAATATTATTGCCGATATACATTCATGTTATAAGTCATTATAAGTGTATTCTAATTCATGACTTGGGAATGTACTTCAAATATTTTATAATTTTATTTAATTTAATACTTTTGTCCTGTGCCCAGGGGCATGCGCGTTTTTGAGTTTTACGTCAAAAGATCAAAGGTAGCGACAAGAAGTGAAACTACTGAATAAGTTTATACTGTTGTAGGGAAAAGTGTATAGTAACCAAAATGACATAGTAGGCATTTACGAAAATTGTACCGGTATATACCGTATCCACCATTTGCGTTCGAAAATTGTTACCGGTTAAAAATGAACTGTTCGAAAATTACACCGGTGTAAGCGGTGCGTGCACCGGTTTCTATTTTTTGGATCGAAGTTGATCGTCGGTTCATACATTCAGTAGATAAACATAACCTCTTGCACCTATATTCGGTGGTCGTAATACAGACAGAAAATATGGAAATATCGTAAAGCAACATGCATAATTGACACTCTTCGTTTTTTGCGTGAAAACTGATAATTTGTTGTAAGAGAATCAGTTATGTCATCATCTTCACTATTTAGTAGCCCTGTTACTATACCAAGTTGTTTCTTGGTACATTTTAATCACGTTAGAGACTCAAAATCCAAATTAGCTTGCAACTGAAATAAAATCGTTTTTATTTAGAGGTTACAAAGTTTTATTCAAGTTCATCGCGGCGTTCGGAAATTGGTTAACCCGATCCATTAATCCTAAATTAGCTGATTAACAGGTACATACCTGCCGGTATAATTTTCGTAAACGTCTAATGTTTTTTATTTTAAAACTACTAACGCCATCTGGCGAATGGTTAGAGTTGTATGTATCTGTCAAGTTTGTATGTAATTTAGCTTGGCGCCAAGATATGCAGCAATTAACCTTACAAAACATTTTCACTGTGTGTTTTCATTAGTAATTTATATACCTTTTGAAGTCAAATTATTATTTTATATAACAGTAAGTATAATCAATAGATGCACATAATTAATATATGTTTTATTAATTTGTTTGATGAATTACGTAACCACAAAGGACTCACTGTTATTGCGTATAAAACGACATACCCATGTAGAAACTAAAATGATGTAGGTATCGTGGGTATGTCATCCTACAATAACATTTCCAAAATCAATATAGATTTGAGCATAATTTATTTCTTGATTTTTAAGCTAGACTATGGTTGGTAAATGTTAAAAGATATTAACCAGACAATCCTGGAATGAACTGGCAATGCTAAATGCTATTGAAGCTGAAGAGAACGGTGGAATCGGATGCCTGAAAGTCGTTAAACTGTTCAACGTGCCTCAAGCCACATTAAGACGAAGAGTAAATGATGTTAATAAGAAAATTAAAGGCTGTGCGAAGGTCCTGAGGTGCTTCTCAAGCATATTTAGCAAGGATGAGTAAAGAGAATTTGTCGAGTATTTATTGTTATAGAGACCAGATTGTTTGGGATAACTACCAAAAAAAATAAGGAATTGGCATTGGAATTTGCTGTTTCAAACAGATTTGAAGATTGCAGTGCCTGATGAGAATGGTTAAGAGGATTCCGCATCCTGAAATATCCTTAAGGCAACCAGAAGCGATCAAATCCAACATTTTTTGACACTTTAGAAATTATCATAGAAAAGGAAGAATTTACTGTCAACTTATTTACAATATGGACGAAAGTGGTCTCTCGACAGTGCAAAACTTTTTGCAGAAACCGGAAGGAAAAAGGTAGGATCTCCTACGAGTGCTGAGAGAGGTTAGACGTAAAATGCGTCTGCTGCATGAATGCTGTTGGTAATTTCGTGTCTCCCGCTATTATATTCTCTAGAAAAAAATATAAAACAAGAACTGTTAGATAATTTACCTTCAGGGTCCTTGGGTTTGTTTCACGAAACAGAATCGATGACCACTGATATTTTCATTTTGTGGTTGGAGCACTTTCAGAATTTTGTTAAGGCATCCCACTAGTTTTATGAGTTTTATGATTACCTCTGGAAAAATACTCTGGTCGTAAGTTATTAAAGTCTGTGACTTTTGGAAAAAACAATGGAATTGTGATTATGTGCTTTCTTGCGCATTGTACACAATGAATTCAACTGCTCGAGGTCAGCATCTCTTAAGACATTTTATAGTTAGGAATGTACGCTGTGGTAGAAAAGCCAGTTGGGACGAGTTACTACACAAAATCAAATTGGTGAACTGTGTACTTCTGCCTGGAAAAGTGGAAAATTAGCCAGCAACGATAAGAAATGCTACAAGTGGATTTTTTAGTATGGGCAGTTATTCATTTAAGCCACATGTTCTTCCGGAGTTTTCTGATTTGGCGGAGACCATAGATCGATTACCTGAGCCAAGTTACACAGAGGGACAAACATCTAGTCAATCAAAAAAGTCAGTCTGCAATCAAATATCTGGAACATGAGAACAAGGAATGGAAACAGAACAAGATGAAACTAGTAATAAATAAAACGACAGCAGAAATAATAAGAAAGAAAATCCGTCTACAGAGCAAAAAATTACTGTACAGGAAATTTCCCCAGTGCCAACAGTAAGTGGAATTGGAAACAGAAAGATTGGGTAAACAATAACCGAAGTATTAACAGCTATCCCCAGCTTGGAAAAGTTTAAAGAGAAAGATGAAGGTAAATGGGGTCAGTGCAAAAAGAATATTTGTAACAAGTTGCCTAACTGCGTAAAGAGAAATAGGAAATGTAGAAGAAGATCGTTTTGCAGCAGAAAGCGATTAAGAAGATGTGGCTTGCCTTTAACGCAATGACCTGTTTAGGAATTCACACTCCAGAGAATTTAGGATCAAGTGTATGAAATGCAACATAAGAGCATATAGTAAACGCGCTGGTAACTCGGTGAAAGTAAAAAAAAAAGCGATGAAGAAGATGTGGCTTGCCTTTAATGCAATGATCTATTTAAGAATTCACACTCCAGAGAATTTTGGATTAAGTGTTTGAAATTCAACATATGGGCATATGGTAAACGCGCTGGTAACTCGGTGAAAGTAAAAAAAAAATCATTTGCGAAGTTTATCGCTAATGATTCTTTTTTATATTACCTAATATTACCTGTGTCTTATATATGCCATATTATAAGCCAAAACTGTGTCATTTTATACATCTACCTAGTTGTAAAATCACGCAGTTGTATTTTTTCTCAACTGTTATGTTTGTTAAGTTAGTCATAGAAGTTTCAGTATTTTGTTTAGTTTATTAATGAAGTTTATTTCTATGAACGTGTTATTTTCTTTATAAGCTTAAATATTAATTCACTCCAATAAAAATGAGTTGCAAATAAAAGGTATGTAATTTTAGAACACCTTCCCCTGCACCATTAGTGAATTCAAAAGAAAATCGGTGCCGTTCGTTTTCAAATCTTTCTTTAGTTTTTGAAACAAAGTCCAACGTTTCAGTAAGAAAAATTATGATTAGATACTTTTGGAATAACCTGGGAATTTTAGACGAATTTTTACTGAGACAGCAATGGATGATGAACCCAAAGTACTATTCAGACATGCTAGAAGTCATAGCGAAATTTGCCATACGGAATAAGTTTAAAAATCTAGAAATCTATTTGTTTCTTACATGATAACGTTCATCCTCATGTTGGTGTTTACCGTTCAAAAATTTAAGTAAATTGTTCTTCCTTATTTTCGTACATACTTTTGGGAAACTGCGAGAATTTTAGACATAGATTTATTGACAGAATAATGGATGATAAAGTACAATTCAAATTTGTTAGAAGACATGAAAAACTGCCAAGCGGAATAACCAAAAAGTCTTCTTACAGGAAAATATTCGTTCGGCAATTTTAAACACAGTTTTACTGATAAAACAATAGATGATAAACCCAAAATACTGCATAAACTTGCTTGAAGTTTCAGCAAAATTTGCCAGCGCAAAAAGTTTGTTTCTTACAGGATAATGGTCAATTTCATGTCGGTAATTGGTACAATGTCTATAATTCAAAGATTCTGAACTATTTATTCTCGTCCGCCCTATAGTTAAGATCTTGCTTTTTCATATTTCCTCGAGTTTGGACTCTTAAAAGAATTTGTGCTGTCATGTATTAATATACCGACGCGTAATCTAGGACACCATAGAACAGTTTAATTCAGATTACGTGTCCGAATATTAATATATCACAATACAATAGAAGTATTCAATTTAAAAGTAGTATTTAGAAAAAAATGTATATTTATTTAAATTGTTACATGTACGAGACTTGCTCAAAAAAGGCCGAACTTGTTAAAGTGTATTTGATTGCGAACGTTGTATAGTTTGAGTTTGTCCGCCATGTTATTACACCTAGCGGTATTCTTTGGAAACAAAACGAGGCTTGTTGCATTGGGGTAGTTTGATCAGTTAGTGAGTTAGAGTCGGTTAAGTGAACGCGTCCAGTCTGCGTTGTGCGAAGTCGTGAGAAAGTGACGATGGATCAACGTTGTAATATTAAATTTCAATTTAGCAATGGCAAATCTTTTTTTTTTAACGTGGGCATTGCTTCAGCAGGCCCATAAGAAGGACTGTATGAGCCGTATATAATATTATCAGTGTTTTAGGTGTTTCAAATCGGACAGATCATCAATCGACGAAGATCCAAGATCGGAACAGCACTCGACGTCAACAAATGATGAAAACATTATCTCGCTCTGTGATTTGTGTAAATCGTCGAATTGCTCATCCATCATATTCACTAGATCTGGCTTCCAATTAATTCTTTTTACTTCCAAATAAAAAAAAAATGTCTCGGTGGAAAAAGAGTTCGGACAAATGGAGAGGTGATCCGAAACGAATGCATATTTTGCAGAGTCGCCGAAGGATTACTCTTCGGATGGTTTGATTAAAAAGAAGTCTGTAGACTTGCAAGGAGATTATGTCGAAAAATAAAATATTTTTTAGCCTAAAATAAGTACTATTAAGATAAAATAAAATCATATATTCTAAAATAAGTATTTCAGTGATGTACGGGAGGTTGCAGAAGACGGAATCAGCATTGGGACGTGTCACGAAATTTTGACAGAACAACTTGGTATGCATCATGTCTCAGCTAAACTGGTGCCATAGTTGTTTACAAGTGAGCAAAAAGAAAATCGTGTAAACATTACCCAAGAATTGCTTCGTCGTGCTAACAGCGACAAAAACTTTATGAAAACCATCATTGCACGGACGAAATTTTGATTTACAGAACAACGTTGAAACAAAAGCACAATCCTCACAATGTTGTGAATGAGTCGATGTTGACTGTCGTGGAGTCCCGCCACAAGGAGTTCTACGTGGATGTTTTAATGTATTTACGGGAAGATATACGATGGAAGAGGCCTGAACTGTAGGAAAAGCAAGAGCTGGATGTTGCATCATGACAACGCGCCTAGTCACTCGTCTTTGCTCATTGGCCAAGTTTTGGCTGATAAAGGAACAACCCAGTCTTTCTTCATCCTCCATATTATTCCTATTTCTAAAACTAAAACTCTCCTTGAAAAGGCGTCGTTTTCAAAGTGTAGAAGATATTTAAGAGGAATCGCTGTCACTGTTACGAGACTTTACACCAAACGAGTTCCAAGGAGCATACAAACAATGGAAGAAACGAAGGGGGTGATGCATAGTGAGCAAGTAGAAGTACTTCTAAGAAGACGAATATATGTAAAGTTGAAAGTATCATGATAAAGCTTGTAACAATAAATACATTATTCGTTTAATTTTTGAATTATAACGATGTACATCCAATGTGTTAAGCATTGGTATAATGATTGCAATTTTTTACCCTATTTTGTTAGTAAGCCACGGCTGTCAAATTGAAACGTAAATTTTGAATGCAAAAATATTTTCATAAATACCTAACAGTCGCGGACAGTGTAGTATTCTATTCGCATATAATGGCTATTATTCAAACGGGTGATTTGCGTCACGAGCGAAGCGAGTGGCGCAAATCACCCTGGTGAATAATAGCCATCATTATATGCTCGTTGAATAATATACTATTTTATGACGAAAATTCTGTCTTTTTTTTACCAGCCCCGTACAACTAGTAACATAATATCGTTTTCCCTTTGTTTTGTACTGGTTCGGTAATGATTGAATTATATAATTGAAAACTTGAACGTTTCTCGCGATAAAATAGAAAAACGGGGAACGTATTTATAAACTTAAAAGAGAACAATAGGTTCAGAAATACATATCATACATGACTATCGAATTGCACGATTCTCTTTTTATTTATTTTTGTCTCTCGTCATACTTATAGTAATTAATAATAATATTTTTTCACTATTTAATATGTACACTGTAATAAAAATGTTCTTAAAACAGTCTACGTCTATTTACATTATATCATAATAATACAAACGATTTTTAACTTTGTACTTAAAATTTACAATTATTACAAAAATGTCGGGCCGGTTAAAATAATTACGTCTGCATTATTTTGTTTCAAAATATACATCTTCTTATATACATACTCATCACTCACTATATGTATTTAATATCAATGAGAAATATCAACAAATATTTTTAGAAATAAATACATTTTGATATTAGATTAACCGGCCGGATTACAATGTTTTTTTTTCTTAATTACAGTACTATATGAATTCGCGATGTTCTTTCTTCATTAATAGTTCCGGTGGCGTAATCGTTACTATTTTATTTACAATTTGTGATTAATTTTTTTTTGAGTACGTGTTCTTAGAAAAAAATATGTTTGTGGTTAAATTCCTGGTAAAAAGTCACTTATCACGTATATTCCGATCTCCAACCCGTCTGAAACAAGAAAGTACTCATTAGTGATATGCATTTATACAAATAAATACGACGCTTGGTAACTCGTATGGAGGAAATCCTAGGATTTACTTGATATAATTAGAACGAATAATATATGCATTAAAATTTAATGAAATATGCGAGAGTGGATTAGTATTTAAGGTCTCCAACAAAGCCATTGTGCGAGTAGTGGGGATATAAACAAATTTTAACTTGCTTCGTAACTTCGAATACCTCGTCTACATACAAAGTTTCATCTTCCTGTGCACTGTTATTGAGTAACAGTGTGTCATTTATCCATGAGTTCGATTTCTGAGATGCAACAATCCGTGATAAAATTTTTAAAGATGGAAGGCTGCACCCATCGAAATTTACAGGTGTTTGAGAGCTTTTTATGGCAATAGTTGTATGGATGTGAAAAATGTTTGCCAATGTGATTTCCATCATAGAAGGGAAATGAAGGTGTTTCATGAAACGCGATCACGTCGACCAGTATTAATGACGGAAGAGAAGAATCAAAGACAAGCGAATGCACAGATTAAGCAAAAACAAATTCCTCGGCAGTTAGGCATTAGTCAAGAAAGAGACCAGTACATTGTTCAGACGTTGAATTTCAGAAAAGTTTGCACCAGAGAATCTTGGGTTCATCATTGTGATCCTGAATCATTGAAATATCGTCGTCTAGATTCTCCACGTATAAAGCAAGCTTCGGAAGACAGAGAATAACGACAGGAAGTCACAGAGAAACAATACAAGTTTCAAGCCCTATTGCGTCTCACACCATGTGGGTATTCCAGAAGGAAGAAAGAAAGAGGAAATAAATAATATAGTGGGATATAAAATTCCCACCATCCAGTATACGAGTATGTCCACGTGTAAGAAAATTCAAAAAAGTTCTATCGGCGCAGAAAGTCATGCTTACCACTTTCTGGGATGCAAAGGGAGTCATTCATACCAAATATTCGCCGAAGGGATCAACGATTAATTTATAGAGTAAGACTGGAAAGAACGAATATATATAACACCAGACAGTATTGCAGTAACGAAAGGATACAGACAGTAACGAGCCTGAAATTCATGGTTTCTTCGAACTCTCCATACAGTCCTGATCTGTCAGCTTAAGATATTTGCTTGTTCTCAAAATTAAAGGAGGTATTGAAAGTTAATATTTTTCATGAGATACTTAAATTTGAGCTGCTGTTGGCAATTGGATAAATAGTAAACAAGAAAGTTTTTTCATGGAAGCAATGATTTCAATGGATTCACCGTTTGGAGAAATGTGTTGCACTAAATGGATATTATGTGGAAAACTAATTATGTACATTGGTAAAACAGCTGATGCAAACAACTGACATGAACACAAAAATAAAGAGAGAAGCTATATGAAAAGAATGTGGAATAGAAGATGTTGTTAGATTCGCCAAAGGAAAAAGAAAAACATGGAACGAAAACGGTCAAAGTGCAGATGAGACCAGGCTGATAAAAATAGCAAGAGACTATAGACTAGCAGGAAAAAGGGATCTTTGGAGGCCGTTGAAAAGATGAAAAAAAAGAAGAAGAAGAAGAAGAAGAAGAAGAAGAAAAAGAAGAAGAAGAAGAAGAAGAAGAAGAAGAAGAAGAAGAAGAAGAAGAAGAAGAAGAAGAAGAAGAAGAAGAAGAAGAAGAAGAAGAAGAAGAAGAAGAAGAAGAAGAAGGAGGAAATTCATTCCAAAGTAGATTGAAGATACCATAGACGCGTCTAACAATATATTCGTCTTTGTTATGTTATGTCTGCATAAATAGAGCGCTAACGGTCTTTCTCCTTTCTAAGATTGAAACGAAATCCTGTCGATCAAGCAACTCATTTTAATTAATTCCACGTATGGGATAGCGTCCATCACATGTACAAGAAAGGTATTTAAAAAATTTGCGCTGGATTCGCTCTAAGAGATTAGCATGGGCACAACAGAATGAATGAAAAGAGTTTCAAGAGAATGGATATTATTAAAATATCTGAATGGCGAGATACTCGAAATTACAGTTTGCAAGTTAGTTTTCTTGTTGTTGGATACCTTATATATTAATACGCTCTCCTCATATCAATTCGAACTTGTGCTATGGCAATCAAAGTCATGAATACCGAAATGGTATATTAAAACATAAGTGTCATAAGCACCATTTTATCGCATGAGTTCATGTTTAGAAAACAAGCGAGTTTTCTATAAAAAGGTCTTATGAAACGAGTTTTTTATACTATTTTTTCTATTTCGCACTTTCTACATTAATAAATTGAAATGATTTTATTTGAAAGCTCAATTTTATTTTTATATAATTATGCAGTTGGTGACATTTTCAAATATGTATAAATATTGCTACTCGCGAAATATTATTTATTAATTTTCGTTAACATTCCTTGATATTTTATTTAAGAATATAAAGATGAGTGACATAGAAACGAATATATCTAATACTCTGCCAAAATATACGTTGTTTGTGTAGCATTTTTCTTTTCTATGTACATCATTTCTGTCAAATGTATTTAATTCTTAAAATCAAATGACAGCAATAAGATATTTATTTCTGTGTTCGAACAATGTCAAAATTGAAAATTGAAAATAAAGCTTATCAAAACAAAGCTCGTTTCGATACTGTTTTGGGTTTCATAATGAGTTCATTACGAACTCAAAATAGAAAAATTAAATATAAGACAACATCAAAATAATCTGACAGATATTGAAATAATCCAGCTAACTACTTTTTTTTAAATTATACAGTAATTATGTATTTTAGATACAGAGAATTATGAGATTATATAGATTCGAAATTTTAAAAAAAGATCTGTTTAAGTAACAGTATAAATATAACTTCTTTTTTTATTTACCATTTCATTTAAAGAATTATTGGATAAGAAGTTTAGATTCATTGTTTCCCTATATAGTTACTTGTTAATGTTTTGTAAATATGAGTATTTTTCCATAAATAATGCGTCTTTATCTTAACACTAATTTCAGAACTTTATATATTAATTATAGATAATTACCATTCCGTTTGATGCTAATCCCAGTCCTGCAGCACTAAGACTGCTCATATGATGGTGGTAGGAGGCTGTGGGAGGTGGTGCTGGTGGAGGTGGGCCAGAGACGAAACCCTGTGGATGGCCTCCGTGCTGATACCAATGGCTCATGGCGTGGTGAGGATGTAATGCTGGATTTAAATGAGGATGGCCACCGCCACCCATGGCACCAAATCCACCCCCACCAAATCCTTTACTGCTATCCAAAGGTTTCATCATGTCGGTCATCATTCCACCCAAAGATAGACAACCACCGCTTTTCTTTTTCTTGCTTTTGGACGAAAGTTTCCGGTTTCTCGTTTGGATCCCTTCCTTCTTCATCGTTAACGGTCGGTTTACCTGAAACAATTAAAAACTGTTGCAATTTCTACTAACCTACAAAGTTAATTTCTTTTAATTATCCTAGTTTCTTTTCAAACGAATTGATTTAAACAAAAAGAGGTATAGAGTTGTTGAGAAAAATATTAAATAAAATAAAATTAAAAAACCCTTACCACAATAGAATTTAATGATTCTAAATACGTATTTCTACAACCACGTTGTCATCTTCAGTAGTAAAAACAGTGTAACACTTGAACGCACAAAAACACTAACAGAAGGATTGTTCTGAACGTCTTCTAGTTTAACACTAAATTCTTCTATCTTAAATGCTACAAAAATTACCTACATTTTGGTAAACCCCACCTATTCATGCAAGAGTATTAACCCATTATTTGTAAATTCTATAGAAAAGCCGTTTAGAAATACTATAAAAGCCGTAATTTAACATACATTAAGAATCCAATTATGAAACTAATCCTTAAATTATGTTGAAATATAAATTTGGAAATTAATGTTGAGTCAGAATATTTTAATGGCAAATATTGTAATGAAACGAGTTTAAAAATAAATTCCATGAATTCGAATATTTTTTAATGATTTTCCTATTTTTCTTGCTTTAATAACATTTAACTGTCAATTAACTCAAATAAAGAAAAACCTGGTATAGGACCCAAATCTGCGTTAATTACGTTATTCCTATTTTCAAAGATAAAAATGCTCTCAAAACTATCTAATTCGCGGGGGCGTGTGACGTTTTTTTATTAATCTCAGACAGTCAGATGTTACGTTGTGATCTGATTCAAGAATATGTCGGGCAACACTTGATTTTTCCGGTCTATTGAATCTAATAAGCGAAACATGTTCTTTATAACGAGTTAGAATCGAACGTTTTGTTTGGCCGACATATTTTTTATCACAATCCTTACAATTTATTTCATAGATTCCAGATTTGTTGCTTACCTCAACTTTGTCTTTCGTGTTGCCTAAGAGAGATTTTAGGGAGTTATTCGACCGAAATGCTACTTGAACATTATACTGTTTAAAGGTTTTACTTAAATTTTTCGTAGTTTCGTGAAACGGTAAACTAATAAATTTTTTGCTCGAATCAATTTCAGGTAGCAAACATGTGGAATCCTGAATTGTTTTTCTTACTTTATGTTTTCTAACTAGCTTGTTTATTATTTCTGAATCGAAACCGTTGTAACTCGCGATTTTCTTAATTAAAGTTAATTCCTTTTCATATATATCCTTTGTCAATGGCAAACGATTGATAAGAAAATTGAAAGAAGCACTCTTGTGCTGAAAAGTATGGTATGCTCTTGCATGATTAGGTGGTGTTTACCAAAATGTAGGTAATTTTTGTAGCATTTAAGATTGAAGATTTTAGTGTTAAACTAGAAGACGTTCAGAACAATCCTTCTGTGAGTGTTTTTGTGCATTCAAGTGTTACACTGTTTTTTCTACTGAAGATGACAACGTGGTTGTAGAAATACGTATTTAGAATCATTAAATTCTATTGTGGTAAGGTTTTTTTAATTTTATTTTATTCACTTATAAGCCACAGTCTCCGATTTGTTAATTTATTTGTACTTAAACTTTCCCTAATCTGTGAGAGAAGGAAAGATTGATATCTGTGTTTAAGAAAGTTAATGCTTCATTACTAATCAATTATAGACCTATTGCTAACTTGATTACTCAATATATCGGTAAAATTCTTGACTCTCAAAAACAAATAGATATCGTCTACACCGAGTTTTCAAGTTCCTTCGATACAATACAATATACACGGCATCTTAATTAATTACTCAAAAAGTTTAATTATTTTGGCGTCTCTGGCCTCCTGCAAAATTAATGGATTAATGGTTTGCAAATAGATCTAATTAAGTTTTCTTACAATGGGTATTATTCTTACGAATTTGTAACAATGTCGGGTGTGACTCAGGATTCGAATTTAGACCCATTATTATTAATAATAATATATACAGTGTGTATAAGCCAAATGGAATAAATTCATTATTTCGGTTACTGTACATATTTATAAAAAATCCCGAAACATGTCATATTTAATTTATAAATTAACATTCTTCAACGTGAAAATGCGATCCCTACCTTCAACCCCCTTCGAATGACAGGTACAACCCCCATTTTTTTAAATGGGAAGTATAGGCTTGTGATATATCGTTGTAAAGGTCTCTTTATTCTCTATTCAAAAATGTTATAATTTTCATGTTTGTTGCAACAATTAAGATAGAATAAAATAAAATCATGTTGTTATCGAAATTCGCTACAATATACTCAAAAAATAAAATTTAATGGAAAATGTAAAGAAAAATTTAAAACGCCAAAAAAAAATATGAATGTCAATGAAGTAGATGTTCAAAATGTTCACCATGAACGTCTTGGCAACATCCTAATCTTAAATAAAACTGTCTTCTAACATTATTTAACATATCAGGCGTGATTGACCTAATCGCAAGCGTTATTCGTTCTCTTAAGTCATTTAAATCCAAAGGTTTAGTTTTGTACACAATGCTCTTCAAATATCCCCATAAAAAAAAATCAAGTAAGGTCAGATCAGGTGATCGCGCTGGCCATTCTATCGATGCTCGCCTTCCTATCCACCGATTGGGAAATATTGCATCGAGGTACTGCCGGACATTGCGTTGGTAATGTGGTGGTGCTCCATCCTGCTGAAACCATATCGTATTCATTGGAACTTGAGGGTTTCCTAGATCAGGATATAAATTTGCCAAAGTTGGAATGACATCATTTTGAAGTAGTGCCAAATAACGATCGCCATTCAAATTGCCCTCAATGAAAAAGGGACCATTGATATGGTTTCCAACAATACCCCCAAACATTAACTTTTACTGGGTATTGTGTGTGTTCTTCCCTCATCCAGTGAGGATTTTCCGTAGACCAGTAGCGGCAATTTTGCCGATTAGCATGACCGCTAAGAGAAAAAGTGCACTCATCAGAAAACATAACGTCTTCTAAATTGATAATATTGTTATCCAGCATGTCCATCATTCGCTCACAAAAATAAGTTCTTCTATCAAAATCGTCTTCCATAAGCTCCTGAGTAGATATCATTTTATAGGGATGCATTTTATTTTCTTTTAATATGTTTACTATCGATGTATGGCTAACATTTAATGTAGTGGATACATGTCTACTCGATGTATGTGGGTTTTCCATAAACTCAAGCATCACATCTACTTTGATTTCATCACTCAGTGCATTGGCAGCTGTTTTTTTTATCTGCCTTACATGACCAAACTCTCGAAACTGCTTCTCTATCTTACTTATTGTTCCTTGAGCTATAGGCGGTAAATCAGGAAATTTCTCATGAAATAGGCGGGTTACTTCTTGTTGTGTTCGGGTTCTATCTCCGTAACCAATCATTTGTATGACTATTATTTTATGCATTTCCGTTAATCTAACCATTTCCCAGAATTGTATTTTACGAAATTCAAACTAAAATTATCAAACTGTCAATTTAAATGACAACTTTTAAATACAAAACAATTTACTAAGGCGTTTCAAACAAACTAATGTTGCCACGGAAACTTTTTAAAGTATTTTTAATGGATACCATCTAAAAAGCACATTGGTATGGTTTTTACTCACTTTCTTATTATGAAGACCTAAACGGGAAGTAAGTAATGCAATGATGCCTTTGATGTATGTATTAAATCTTTATAATCGCAAATGAGCATCTACTTCATTGACATTCATATTTTTTTCTGGCGTTTTAAATTTTTCTTTACATTTTCCATTAAATTTTATTTTTTGAGTATATTGTAGCGAATTTCGATAACAACATGATTTTATTTTATTCTATCTTAATTGTTGCAACAAACATGAAAATTATAACATTTTTGAATAGAGAATAAAGAGACCTTTACAACGATATATCACAAGCCTATACTTCCCATTTAAAAAAATGGGGGTTGTACCTGTCATTCGAAGGGGGTTGAAGGTAGGGATCGCATTTTCACGTTGAAGAATGTTAATTTATAAATTAAATATGACATGTTTCGGGATTTTTTATAAATATGTACAGTAACCGAAATAATGAATTTATTCCATTTGGCTTATACACACTGTATATAGACGATCATCTTGATATTCTCAATCTCCTGAGCTAGCTTATGCTGATTACAAGATGTATTATTCTATTTCGTGCGGCCCTGATTTTAGGATTTTGCAGGAAAATGTCGATGTATTGTCATATTGTCTTATTAATTAATATCGAAATAATAGGTTTAAATTAAACATCAATAAATGTCAAGCTGTTTCCTACACTTGAAAAAAATGAACCAATTCCTCATTATATAATATGTTTATGTTATCAGTAAAATGTTTATAGTAATTGATTTTTTCTCATAATATTACTTTTCTTTATTGTTTAGGCTATTTCGTGACCCTCCCTTTAATATCACCACGATTCCCAGGTTGAGAAGTGATGCCTTAGGCCGATCTCTTAAAGAACGCAGTGGTTACTTCTTACATGTAACGTGTAAAATCCATGCCTTAAATCTTGTGGCACAAACGATTCGTAGATGTTATCCACGAGTAAATGCATTAATTGTTAGTATAATGTGTTTCTAAAGTCCCTGAAACATCCCCTCAAACATCTCCACCACCAAAGCTGATTTTACACGTTGAAAAACATTAAATTCGAGAGTATCGATATGTACCGAATGTAATCAAATACGAAAGTAACTAATATTTACCGAAAGTAATCAAATACCAAAATAACGATTAAATTTTAAAATAACTGGCAATGCTAATGTTACTAGGTGCTTTCTGATTAGTGATGTCGAAAAAGTAACTATTCGATACATTAGCATTCGTTACACAAATATACCCGAAGTAATAAGCATTGCCAGTTCAGGATACATAAATAGCTTAGTATTTCAATATTTCTTTAGTTAAAGTACATTGTTCAGGTCAAAATCTAAATTAAATTGTTCAACAGCGGTGCAAAGATCAATGGTTTTATTCCAAAAATTTAGATTAGCAGGTCTGTTTCTTGTTTCGTGTATACTTTAAGATTTAAACTTCTTATCTTCTAAAACGAAAATTCTGATTATAAAGGAAATTAATATTGCATGTATAGCTTTACTAAATCAAGACATAAAAAACCTAATATCTCAAAACTATTAAAATCTTTCATACAGGAATTGACCACAGCTACCGTGTACAACTTTACCAAAATTAAAAATTAAATTTAACAAAATTTATTGACTTATATCATGCTCAACTGACCATCATGCTGAACGTTCAATGAAAACATCATTTGTAAAGAGGGCATCTACGTTATGCAAATAGAAAAAAAGGTACTTTATTCGATTCGTTTGGACCTATTTAGTTCTCAGCTTCGTTAAAAGTTACGTCCGTAGTAGACTCCAAGCATAATGAATTAATCTTCTTACATAAGAAGAAAAGGACGACATTTTTATTGTTGTTCTTATTGGTGTTGCCGTTGCTTCTGCTATGTGTTGGTATGGTGAAGAAATGTTTTTGGTTCGCTTCCTTTTTAATGTGGCAGCTTCCAAATTAACTGTAAATAAGTTCCGAGTGTACTGCGTGTGCCTGTATTTGTATGTATGATAATACCTCCAGGCCAAACTACAACTACTAACCAACGAGTTCCAATTAGTATAAATCAGTCCTTGTAAGTGAACCGAAAAGAAAAACTAGACAGATGTCTGAATAAGTTTATTTATTTTTTTTTATAAGTCTTACACACTGGGTAATTTAGATTTTTTTAGGAATCTACTTCTGGTTTTAGAAAAGGTAAATAAAAAAAATTCTGAGAAGGATGAACCAATTTAAAGTGTAAATTGATTTATTAATGTGGACGTTATAGTTGTTTAGAGTAAGGTCTGGCAACTACCCGGTATTGTATTTAATTATGAGTAATTAAATTTTGAAATTATAAATTATAAAATAAATAAAATTATGCTAATTTTTCTATCTTAATTATTTTTAATTAAAATTAATATACGTTTGTTGACATAACAAATAATAATATTTTTTATGTATATAATTAATAATAATAATAATAATAATAACAATCCTTATTGTAGAACAGTTGTACACCATTAATAGAACAAAATTATCAAATTATTAACAGTGATTATTAACTTATTATAAAGAAACACCAATAGAAAAAAAAATTGCAAAATATATTTTTATGAAATTTTAATTATAAAAAGAGATTGAGTTTGATTTAATCTAGAATAAATTGTTTTTGATGTAAAGGATAATGATAAATATAAATGTCAGAAAGATGTAAAAATTATGACATTGTGAAATGTGAAAAGTAGAGTTATTAATGAGATTGACGCTTAAAAAATAAGAAGCTGGGAATTTTAAAGAAAAAAACAGGTATGATTTATTTATTGATTATAGATAGGAACAAAATTACATAAAATTTTGTGATAAATTCATTATCTTTATAATTTGATATATATTGGCATAAAATGTATTACTCAATATATTATCAAGTATAAATATATATATATATATATATATATATATATATATATATATATATATATATATATATAAGGTAAACTTAATAAGTCGGCGATTAAAGGTCTGGTTCATTACTTCAAAGTATATATATTGTTGTAGGGCAATTAACCCACATATCAAATTCTTCTGCTTATAAGATAACAGATCCGAGAATGTTATATCTGAAAAATAATGTATTGTGAGATTATTGAATAGCTAAATTTTTGTATATTAATGTAAAACCATAGTTGGATTTAGAAATTTTGATATCGATAAACATTGTAAATTATATTCAATCTATTTTTATTACTCGCTCTTTATTTAAATATCTTTATATTTTTCCGCGAAGATCTAGGTTTTCTAAATCTGATTATAGTTATATTCTTTGTTATACATAATATTTGAGCTAGCATAATACAGGGTATTCTTTCTAAATCTATTTATATTTATTATTATTTAATTTTTTTATTTTCATATACCCCATCAGCATTATATCATTAATTGGCGGCCCAACTTAGGGGCTGTTGTCGGTAATATTTCATAATTGGCGCCCAACGTGGGGCAGCTTTCCGCATTATTACATTATTGGCCCACAACGTGGGGCAGCTTTCCGCATTATTACAATATTTAAAACAACCCTACATGTTTGGGCAATGATGCCTTTGTCAAGGGAATACAAAATATAAATCAAGTAATGAACCAGACCTTTAATCGCCGACTTATTAAGTTTACCTTATCATACCAAGGTCACGAAGATATTATATATATATATATGAAAAATTTTTGTGAAAAACTTATCTGCGCGGAATGTGCATATATCGATATTTCACTGTTTTTTACAGATCATCAGTGCACCTTACCGAAGACAGACATGTTATTCACTTCTATACTACGTGTATATATACGAACTGTAATGAACTTCATGTGTATGAGAATTAATAATTATTAAATCTCATTTTACATGCGATTGTCGCTATAATTTGTTGCATTTAATTCTACAATTCGGCAAATCACTTTTGCCCTAGATTGTAGACGCAACAAGCCGCGACATCAACTGTACAAGTTGTCAGTACAAATGAAAAATTTTTGTGAAAAACTTATCTGCGCGGAATGTGCATATATCGATATTTCACTGTTTTTTACAGATCATCAGTGCACCTTACCGAAGACAGACATGTTATTCACTTCTATACTACGTGTATATATACGAACTGTAATGAACTTCATGTGTATGAGAATTAATAATTATTAAATCTCATTTTACATGCGATTGTCGCTATAATTTGTTGCATTTAATTCTACAATTCGGCAAATCACTTTTGCCCTAGATTGTAGACGCAACAAGCCGCGACATCAACTGTACAAGTTGTCAGTACAAATGAAAAATTTTTGTGAAAAACTTATCTGCGCGGAATGTGCATATATCGATATTTCACTGTTTTTTACAGATCATCAGTGCACCTTACCGAAGACAGACATGTTATTCACTTCTATACTACGTGTATATATACGAACTGTAATGAACTTCATGTGTATGAGAATTAATAATTATTAAATCTCATTTTACATGCGATTGTCGCTATAATTTGTTGCATTTAATTCTACAATTCGGCAAATCACTTTTGCCCTAGATTGTAGACGCAACAAGCCGCGACATCAACTGTACAAGTTGTCAGTACAAATGAAAAATTTTTGTGAAAAACTTATCTGCACGGAATGTGCATATATCGATATTTCACTGTTTTTTACAGATCATCAGTGCACCTTACCGAAGACAGACATGTTATTCACTTCTATACTACGTGTATATATACGAACTGTAATGAACTTCATGTGTATGAGAATTAATAATTATTAAATCTCATTTTACGTGCGATTGTCGCTATAATTTGTTGCATTTAATTCTACAATTCGGCAAATCACTTTTGCCCTAGATTGTAGACGCAACAAGCCGCGACATCAACTGTACAAGTTGTCAGTACAAATCAAAAATTTTTGTGAAAAACTTATCTGCGCGGAATGTGCATATATCGATATTTCACTGTTTTTTACAGATCATCAGTGCACCTTACCGAAGACAGACATGTTATTCACTTCTATACTACGTGTCTATATACGAACTGTAATGAACTTCATGTGTATGAGAATTAATAATTATTAAATCTCATTTTACATGCGATTGTCGCTATAATGCTATAATGTCGCTATTCATTTGTACTGACAACTTGTACAGTTGATGTCGCGGCTTGTTGCGTCTACAATCTAGGGCAAAAGTGATTTGCCGAATTGTAGAATTAAATGCAACAAATTATAGCGACAATCGCATGTAAAATGAGATTTAATAATTATTAATTCTCATACACATGAAGTTCATATATATATATATATATATATATATATATATACATACGATATATGTATATATAAAGATAATTATTTCGTGACCTTTGTATGTTATGGTAAATTCAATTTGTTGGCGATTTAAGGTCTGGTTTTACTTCAAAATGTATATATTTAAAACAATCTTACATGTTTCGGCAATTGATGCCTTTTTCAAGGAATATAAAATATAAATGACAGTATATTAATGTCATACATTTGTACTTGCTATGAATAAAATTATTCAAAGATACATTCCAATTTAATAATAATAAATCATGCCTTAGTATTCTAAAATAGATAGACAACAAAAACAGCGAAACGCAAGACATGAGTTATTATTATGTATGCGCCCGTAAAGCGACTTAAGGTGTTAAGCTGTCGGCATTCACTTTTACGGGAAGGAAACCCACGAAAACCTACTCGGACAGCCAGACAGGAATCAAAACACGGAACTGTCAGCATGATAAGCAAATGTATAGATATTTAAATAACATAAGATATATAATTATACAACAGCAACATATATTATGATGGTAAAGTGCAGATCGTTACATAATTAAGTTATAGTATATACCACTTAAATTTTTTATATCACTTCTGTTGTTAATTGAATTTTTTTCCTGTTTAGTACTAATCATTTCTTTAATTTCCCTTTTCATTGTGTGTTGTTCTTTATCATTTATATGTGTGTTTTCAAAATCGAAATGGTGATCGCGTTGTAGTTTGTGTGTAGATAAAGCAGTTTTGTCTATTATAGAGTATTTGTGGGCTTGTATTCTTTTGTATAAATATTGTTTAGTTTGGCCTATGTAGTAACTATCGCAATCGCGATATGGTATTTTATAGATGACATGTGTTTCTCGATTTTTTTCTATTTCAGGTTTAAGTTTTGAAAATAGATGTTTATTAGTATTATTAAGTTTACATGTTGTAGCTATATCATATTTTTTTAAAGTGTATTTAATTTTTTCTGACAGTTGTGGAACATATGGAATCGTGGTATATGTTGTGTCATTGTTTAAATTGTTATTGGTGTCTGCAGTGTTGTATATTTGTTGGATTCTTTTTTTAATTGTTTGGTCTATAAATTGTGGTGTATAATTATTATCTGTTAAGATTGTCTTAATTTTCTTGATGTTATCTTTTGTGTATTGAGTGTGATAGTTTTACTGCTCTATCAGTCAGATTATTTATAATCATTTTATTGAATACTGTAGGTGCATTTGAGTGGTAATTCATATCGAAAAGAAGCTGTCGGTTTATTGTACCAATTTGTATAAATAGTACCCTGTCTATCATAGCTTAAAGAAATATCAAGAAAATTAATACTGTTATTAATTTCTTCTTCAATAGTGAATTTTAATTTGTTGTGAAAATTGTTGAACTTATTTAAAAGATAGTTTATGTTATTCATCGAAAATCTAAATACATGTTATGATGTTATCTACATATCTTTTGAAGAAAATGGGGTGGAAGTCTAATGAATTGATAACGTTTTGTTCCAAATGTTCCATGTTCATGCTGACAGTTCCGTGTTTTGATTCCTGTCTGCCTTTCCGAGTAGGTTTTCGTGGTTTTCCTTCTCGTTTAAGGCGAATGCCGACAGCTTAACATCTTAAGTCGCTCCACGGGCGCATACATAATAATAACTCATGTCTTGCGTTTCTCTGTTTTTGTTGTCTATCTATTTTAGAATACTAAGGCATGATTTATTATTATACAATTGGAATGTATCTTTGAATAATTTTATCCATAGCAGCTACACATATTTAAGTAGTTAATTGACGAAGGAGATACTTGTTGAAACTTCATTATAACGCTAAGAAATAAGTAATTAAACTTCTAATTTCAAAAATTCTTTTATTGTAAATACCACTACAATATTGTTTCGCCATACTATGGCTTCATCAGGTGGATGAACTACAGTATTTCATCATCAAAACTAACAGAGCTGAAATTGACGAAGAAGAGTCAGTAAACATTACCGCAATGTTTGCCATCAACTTCCAAAAAATCGGAACAAGAACAATTTAATGAAGATTAGTGTCAAATGTTTGTGTCGGCAGATATTCCACTACAAAAATTAAACAATTTAAATGTCAAGTTATTTTTGCAAAAGTACATCAGCAAATATAACATTCCCGACGAGAGCACGTTAAGAAAAAATTATATTGGCTGTATCTATGCAGAAGCATTGAATAGCATTAAGAAGGTTGTTGCAAACAATTATCTTTATATATGCGTAGATGAAACTACTGATACATAGTTCATTTAATGATTGGTATCCTAAGCGTATCGGTTCCAGCAAAATATTTATTAATTTCATCCAAACAGTAGGAACAGGCAAATAATTTGACAATAACAAGGTTTATACAGGAAGAACTGGCACCTTTCTTCTTACCGGAATCGATTCCAATAGAGAAAATTCTTTTGTTTTTGACGAATGCTGCACCATACATGGTGAAAGCAGCTTTCAACTTGAAAATCTTTTACCCAAATTTAATTCACACAATTTGCTTGGCGCACGGACTAAATCGTGTTGCAGAAGAAGTTAGAAACCATTTTCTCTTAGTAAATACTTTAATTAGTAGTGTTAAGAAAGTATTTTTAAAAGCCCCATTACGAGTTCAGTTTTACAAACAACATCTAGCCAGTGTGCCGCTTCCTCCTCAACCAGTAATCACACAATGGGGAACGTGGTTGGAGGCTGCTATTTTTCATGCTCTCATTCTCTCCAAAAGAAACTACAAATTATTCTTTCACTAATATTACTAAAGTAACAAAATATAATTTAAATTGAAATCATTTCGAAAGCCTTCAAAAACGAAATTTTGACTGTACCAACAAACTAGTTGAATAACTGCTTGCAGAGTTGGTTCGAGCTCGGGCAAAAGTGCATTAATCTTCTAATAATTACCCTTATACGAATACTTCATTGACAAATCACTCTCTAGCCAAATTGTCCTAATATTGTTCTTGAAATTTTGATTGTAAAATAACATTTTGTTTTCTAATTCTAAATTAGTAATGACAAGGAATAATATTATTAGAAGCATACAAATTTGCACTAAAGGAATAATCACAAATGAATTGGTCGATACAGTCTGAATCAATCAACCATCTGCTGAACAGAACAACTAGTACAAGTGAGCGAAATAGATAGTTATCCCGGCAAAAGCGGGGAATTAATTCGAAATGGTAGTCTGTGATTGTGAGCCCTCGATCATAATGACATATTCTCGCGACCGAACAGCGTACATGTGAGAGCCTGGGGCCAGTCGCCAACCAACATATATCATACCCGGACCGCTACCGCCCACTTTAAACAACATCGTTACCTAACAACAATAACAATTTGTTACGGGAATAGCGTTCTCTCGCTCAGTAATAAGCGGAGCAGATCGGGTCAGATCTACGGATGATAAGAACTTCGGACGCGTACAATTCAGCAGGCATAGGTACACTTGCACACATACACGGCACGGCATAGGATACTCTGTGTATTGTATGTGGTACGTGTATCCGTGGTTTAGTCTACTTCTATCTACTGTGGCACTGCATCGTCTGAAGCTATGTAATCTGCAATTCTCCGTGTGTAATTGCGGTGGCGATTGTGTTAGGTTGTGAGCTCTGTACCGGATGATTGAAGTAACGTGCACCCTGACATAATGATATCATGGCTAACGATAAGTTAATACTCAGAAATTAGATTTTCGATAAGGATTTATTCGGAAAATTAGGGCGGGTTAGATCACGATTTTCATTTAAGTGAATTTTTTTCGAGTAAAAATTAATAGTGAATTACTTTTATTAATCATAGAAACAAGAAACTGAAATAACAGACTGAGTTAGATTGGTATTTAAATTTTTTTTTTAATTTCCAACTACAGATTTATTTAAAAACATTGGAGATTTACGTTAAACATTTCAATAAACCTGACTAATATCATATAATAATAATAATAATTAAAATCAGGTTTTGATCCAGCTAAACGTGTGGATTTCGTTTTTTGCCGAGTTTTCGTAAGAATATACAAAAAAGGTTTTAAATATATCTATACGTTAATGTACGTATAACGCTTTTGTTTCATTATGAAACAGACATGTAAATAATTTACATATCTGTAACTGTATACTTGGACAATACCTCGTATTTTCAGCATTTACTTCTGCTTAAGACATATGTTTCTGCCATCTATAGGCGGCGTCAGTTAAGCTAGTGAAGCAATGTATACAATTGATACAAATCTTTATAAATAGATCTGTATCTGTATATGACATTAAGCCGAAATCACTTACTAGATAAAGCAAATTTCATCCATAAGGTGGCACTTATTTAATAAGTGACATCTGACGGACGAAAGATACTTTGCCGAAAAAGGGGATCTTTCGTTTGACCAGCTATGCTGATACGAAAAACGAAACAATACGGGTAGTCCAACAAAAACGAGCTAGATGGCGGCAAATATACAAAATAGGTTTTATATATATCTATACGTCAATGCACGTATAACGCTTTTGTTTCATTATAAAACAGACATGTAAATAATTTACATATATGTAACTGTATACTTGGACAATACCTGGTATTAACTGACGACGCCTATAGATGGCAGAAACATATGTCTTAAGCAGAACTAAATGCTGAAAATACGAGGTATTGTCCAAGTATACAGTTACAGATATGTAAATTATTTACATGTCTGTTTCATAATGAAACAAAAGCGTTATACGTGCATTAACGTATAGATATATTTAAAACCTTTTTTGTATATTTACCGCCATCTGGCTCGTTTTTGATGGACTACCCGTATTGTTTCGTTTTTCGTATCAGCATAGCTGGTCAAACGAAAGATCGCTTTTTTCGGCAAAGTCTCTTTCGTCCGTCAGATGTCACTTATTAAATAAGTGCCACCTTATAGGATGAAATTTGCTATATTTAGTAAGTGATTTCGGCTTAATGTCATATACAGATACAGACCTATTTATAAAGATTTGTATCATTTCTATACATTGCTTCACTAGCTTAACTGACGACGCCTATAGATGGCAGAAACATGTCTTAAGCAGAAGTAAATGCTGAAAATACAAGGTATTGTCCAAGTATACATTTACAGATATGTAAATTATTTACATGTCTGTTTCATAATGAAACATTTTCGTAAGAAAATGAATTTTTATAGATAACTGTCAAAGCGACATTTTTAGATAATATCCATTATCTTATTGTATTCATTACTTTAGATTTTTTCATAGTTTGTTAAGTATCTGCCTGAGATTTTTATTTGGAAAAAAATTTTTGAAACCTTAAGAGCACCTAAAAAGAAACAAGTTTGCTTTATAAACTTATGAGGGCAAGCGTACAGCAAAGCTACAAAAAAATTAAAATATTTAAATAACCTAACTTTTTGTATACGTTCAACAGAACTACAACTAGCCAAATTTCGGAAGTTCCTGTTAAGCAAATGGACGCATTTTCACCCAACCTAACTCCAACCAACTCAATAGTGCATATAAATAACAGGAACTTGCGAAATTTAGTTAGTTGTGCTTGTGTTGAACTTATACAAAAAGTAAGGTTACTAAATACTTTTTATTTTTTTTAGCTTTGCAGTATGTTTGCCGTTATAAGTTTATAAAGCAAAGTTGTTCCTTTTTAGCTCGTCTAAAGGTTCCAATAATTTTTTGCCAAATAAAAATCTCAAGCAGATTCTTGACTTTGCCCATTTTGTCAACTTTGTCTTCAAAATAATATTTTTTTAAAATCTAAATTACTAATTATTACACACATTTACATGATATAACCAAACTATCAAAATTATACGTTTGTGACAGATTACATGCACTATCACCAACCATTAAAAAATAAGCATGGCTTTCTCTAATGGGAAACACATTAAACATAATTCCACTCCCTTGGTGTATAATGCATAATCGAAATTTATAGAGAGCATTTGGCAGCTCTTGTTTATGTATTTGTCAATATATCCGTAAAGATGCCGCGAAATATCCAACTTCATATATAGCAACTTTAAAGTTATCAACTAAAGCGTAATTATGTCAAGTATGCCAAATACCCTCATTACCACATCCCCTCATACCTCTCATTGTATTATACACCAAGGGAGTGAAATTACGTGTTTTCTGCGGTGACGTTTGTAGCCTGATGGGAAGCCCGAGGTCTCTACAAAGCCCCGAGGAAAAAAACCATTCACTCCTGAGGTGTATACAAGTATCCCGTATCGTTATGTTCAAATTTTGGGAGTGTAAAGTAGACTTCATTTCAAGTAACAAAACCGCAAAACTTGTATATCCATTTTTATTTATTTCAAAGTTACAGATCTATGAACGTGATTGGCAGATCATGAAAAAAAATGTAATCCCAAAGACAATCAAAACTGATTTTATTTAAAAAAGTTCAATTAATAATATTTTCGAAATGTCCACCTCCTTGTTGAATGCAGGCTTGTGCTCTTAAGCAAACAGAAGAAGTATTATCCGAATTTCATACTTGTTTTGTCGGATTCACTCGGCGGTCAGGTGAATGCGATCGAATAACTCTTCTCTTGTGTTCAAAACTTGCGCGTAAACTAAATTTTTCATGTACCCCCATAAATAAAAGTCAAAGGGATTAAGATCGGGTGATCTGGGTGGCCATACAACAGGACCACCTCGACCAATCCATCTCGGATAATTGACGTTAACCAAATTTCGGACAGCAATTTCGAAATGTGGTGGTGCCCCATCCATGTGAAACCACATGTCTCGTCGAACATTCATTGGGACATCCTCTAAAAGACCTGGCAGTTCGTCAATAAGAAATTGAAGGTAATTGTCCGCATTTAACGTCCCAGGAAGAACGACAGGACCAATCAACAAGTCATCCATTAGGGCCGCCCAAACGTTAATAGAATATTCATGATGGGCGTATAGCTTTGGGATTTTCTGATGACCACCTGTGCAGGTTTCTCAGATTTGTAACACCACTTCTCGTGAACGTAGATTCATCTGTCCAGAGGGCTGTTCTGCAGAAATTAAAATGAAGCCGCCTTAATATCCAAGTAGAATAAACGGGTATATTAGTCTGCCTCAAGCAAACCGTGTCCCCTGCGATAGTGATATGGATATAAGCCCTCACGTTTCAAAATTCGTCAAAATGTCGTTCGTGGCACTCCCAGTTATCTAGCGATTCGATGTACACTGAGAGTTGGATCCCTTGTAACAATAGCTACTGCTTCTTCCTCTAAGTCTGTTGGCAAATTTACTCCTCGGTCGAAAAGATAATCACTCAGCCCGCATTCCTGAAATTGTCTGTGTACTTCCAGAAACGTTCTGTAATGAGGAATACGCCTATCGGGAAACCGATGTCGGTATTCCATAACTGCTTGACGTGTACTGCCGTTACAGTAGTCAGACACAAAATGCATGTCCGCATACTCTTGAGAAGAAAATCGGTAAGGCATTTTGAATAAAGAAAACGTGTCCACTCACTAATAAGCTGTTGTATGAACTGAAAAGTAATGTAATCCTTTACTAAAAAATGCAACGTTAACAGTAATCTGACCATTTATTTATTGTATGATATTCATGGTTCATCACTTACGAAATAAGTAAGAACCTTTTTTATCATAAATCAATTTTCAGTACTCTTTTTTGTAGATCTCCAAGAAATTACTGTATGCACTACGACACGTGTTTATTTATTTTAGGATAACATTTTATTAGGCGACGTTAACAATCACAGGCCTGTTATTGAATCGTATAACTTTTTTTAAATAAAATCAGTTTGTATTGACTTTAGGATTACATTTTTTTTCATGATCTGACAATCACATTCATAGATCTGTAACTTTGAAACAAATAAAAATGGATATACAAGTTTTGCGTTTTTGTTACTTGAAATGAAGTCTATTTTACACTCCTAAAATTTGAACATAACGATACAGGACAGCTTGTATAGTATTCTTAAACGACCCGATTATTTTAATTGAAGAAATCAATTTTTTTTAAAAATAACTTGGCGGTAAGAGATTTGGGTCGAATGAAGAGATCATCGAGGAAATAAACGCATATTATTTGGAACGCATCAAAAAATTGGAGAAACGTTGGATAAAGTGTATCGAGCTGATACGAGATTATGCTGAAGAGTAAAACTTTTCTTGCCGAATAGAGTGTTTCTTATCACAGTTTTCAGGAACTTATTGACCCACCCACAAATGTGAAGGTTTACAGACTTACACTTAACCAAGAGAAAATAAAATATTAACGGGCACGATATTAGAAAACAAAAATTACTTTCATAATCTTCAAAACCACTTGAATCTTACATGATATGTTCCTTTACGTTTCCCATTGTTATTCCGATAAATATAGTAGAAACAGGAACACAAACAAAACAAAATATATTATTTCTAAGAATACATCACGTTACGAGAACCTATAATTTCAAACTCTGTTACACATAATAGTTACAAAGAAGAAAGGACTTGAATTACATTGTCAAAATCAGGGGTTTATACTTCAGATGTAACAGTATCATATCGTCTTCATCATATATACACAACAATAACATGTTAACAAATGTCCTTTAAGAAGTAGGTATTACACATTGAAGGTTATTGTGCGAATAAAGTATCAATTTAAGGAAAACTAGGGTGTATATTTCGGTAGTACGTAAATACATATTGATGTGTGTAGACATTACTGCCCCGTCGGCTGGCTTAATAATAGAGCAGGAATTGCCGGACCGTAAGCTAGAGGGAACTGCACTAGATTGAATTTAGATTGTAGAAGAATTTATGGTGGATTGTTTCGTTTCTTGCGTTAGTGTTACTATCGTTAATTTTTGGTACTTGTATCTGTGCATATTGGTATTGTTATTAAACTTTTAAGAAAGACAAGCACTTCATGAAGGTTTGGTAGACAATCAAAAGCAAATAGCTTTCTTTGTAAAACGAGTTTTGTTGCATTTGCTAATTGTAAAGGGAGTTTAGTTGCGGAACACTTTAATATATTTTTGTATTCGGAACATTTACAAATAAAATTTCATAACATTGAGTTATTTTATTACTTTGTCAATCATATGTTAATAACAATGGAGTCAAAATTACAAGTATATTTATATACACAGTGGTGATCAAATGTGTGGCTATCTAAAACATAAACTGTATGTTACCCAGCCTAGAGAAATAACTTCTTAATCCCTAATAAATAGAGGCCGGATTATATGCAAAAGAAAAACTGAAAATATGCGCATAAATATGCAGATGTTTTAGCCTAAATATGCACTTCCTTATGAAAAACAGCAGCACGTAAAAAAATACGAGGAATGTTAGAAAATGAAAAATTTTCTCGTATTATGTTTACTACAAGTTTATTTAGAACATTTTAAAACATAATTAACTATGAAAACAATTTACTATCACATATTTCACAAAGTTTTCAACAGAAAAATTGTGACGCTTGTCTGAAAACATGTACTTATATATTGAAAAGTTTCGATCTACGTCGACGCTTGTTATAGGAGCATATTTCAAATTAGAAATACCATCTATTGTCAACTCAATATTTTCCACTGAATCACCGCACAAGATTTTAGCAATGTCCTTTAGCTTTTTAAAACCCTCATTTTTTCCTATAAATATTTTTTTCTATAGCATTCAATTTTCTAACATTTCTCGTATTTTGTTTACCTGCATATTTTTCATAAGGAAGTGCATATTTAGGCTAAAACATCTGCATATTTATGCGCATATTTTCAGTTTTTTTTTGCATATAATCCGACCTTTAGTCGTAATTAACAGATCAACCAGATCTCAATAAGCAGAAAAAGAAGAACTAAAAAAATTGTCTGCTGGAAATATTTCGCCCAAATCCGTCAAATAGATAAGTTTTTATAACCGTTAAAAGTAAATTATTTATTATTTTTTGTCAATATGGACAATTTAGCGTGTTAATCGAACATTATTTTGGAAAAAATCATATCAGAAAGATAACGAATTACTATCAAAAAGATGTTGAATTACTATTAGCCAAAACAACTCCAGCCGCTGGTTCGGCTTGAGTTGGCACTTCTACTCAGGGAGGAGAAGACAGTGCCAGAATCAGCTAATTCCTTCTACTATCAACAACTTCACCTCCAGAGACATAATTTAAAATTATTTAAGGGTTCTTAAATCTATGTAAATTAGGTTAATTAAGAATTGCTGAAAAAAACAAGTCAATCAACGGGAAACGTACAGACGGCGTTTGGTTCTGGTTGGAACTTTTCAATGCACGGCATTCCTCGAAGACGGACATTGCTTTTTCATTTCTATACTTTCTGGAACTTACTGCAAGTGAGAATTAATGAATATTAAATCTCATTCTTACATGTAAATGTCGACTTATGTGATGCGTTCATTACTACAATCCGACAAACTAAGTTTGTACCAGTATGCAGAACACACGCTCGTTGTCGCGAAAGGGTGTGTTCTCCATACTGGTACAAACTTAGTTTGTCGGATTGTAGTAATGAACGCATCACATAAGTCGACATTTACATGTAAGAATGAGATTTAATATTCATTAATTCTCACTTGCACTATGTAAATTGATAAAATAACTCGCCTTGAAAATATTTCACAAAATCCCTAATGAAGTCATATTTGAAGCGTTGCAAAAATCAAATCACGAAAATATCTTTAGGAATGTACACACGCCTAAGAAGACTTATTCAAAGTAAATTTTAAAAACCAGAACTATTTTTCGCTTTTGATACATCTCTTTTAAATTTATGATAATCGTATTGTATCTGACCATTACAAATAATCAAAAGTTGTGTGTAATAGATGGAACCTAGAAAAACTTAAGTGATAAATGTTATTGTTATTAATTAAACAAGTAACAAGCACCTCTTTATTACGACAAAACCTAACAATTATGTCTGTATTCTGAATACTTGATTTACTGTAAGGAGATTACAAGTACAAATAAGCTGCAGTTAACTAAAATAAAATAAAATCACCGAGCTTATTCAAACCGACGTGATCTTGCAGTAGCACCACGGTAGTTGACATCCAAGTTAGTTTCACCACAGGAGGCTGGCTACTATATTAATAATAATCCATTATTAGGAAGAAATAAATTAAATTTTCTTGTTTTGGATTACTATTGACTGCGTTACAGATATATATTTCTCTTACTTTTCATTTCCTTTTTAATTTGTACTTGTTTTATATGAGCAGCTTCGTAATTACAGACATATATTTGGAGATATCTTGTTAAAAGTTTGCAATAAATACGAGCTGTCTGGGAGAGAATAGCTACCATTTACGGTTTGCGTGTGATTTATATTTCTACATACATCAGGGTGGGACGGTTCGCAATGAGTTTTTGACAAGTTTCTTCCTAAATGCTAATAAATTAAAGGCGTAAAGAAAAATGCCTTTGTACTCGTATATAGCTCAAGAGGAATTCAGAGATTTATTTTTGCGTGAACTTTCTTTTTGGAACCAGTTATCCGTGCAAAAAGGTTTGTTTAACTCTTGGTAATTTTGAATATTAAAAAATACTACATATCATTAAGAAGTGATTACAAATGATACTGTATTACTGTATTAATATTTTGGAATGATAGTATATGAAGGTGGATTGACTTAGTCGCGGGATCGTCTGGCTAGAGTAGGCCGTGAAATTAAAAAAAAACACATCTTATTTCAACAGCCGATACCTTGTCAATTTACTGTTAGAGTTAGGTGCTAAATACGTATTTTGACAACTAAGTTGTCATCATCAGTAGGTAATAACACTAATCGAAGTGTTACACATGGGGCACAGTAAAGCTAACATATAGAATCGCGCTTAACTTTACACGGCTTCCACGTATATACAGACTTTAAAATAAATACACAAGTAAAATTACGTGAACTTACCCTGTGATAACCAAATCGAGTCATGTATTGAACTACTTATCTTATTCAAGGTACGACCCCGGTCTTGTTTCTATTGTATACAAAACACGACCTCGGTACGTCCAAATTACATACACATACGACCTCGATATGTGTTACACTCTTTCACCACTTTGTCGATCTTATACTGAGGCCACTAGTCTAAAGGAAGACACGCTGAAGTATATAATACGATCCATTAGATCAGACACACAGAGAGACACACAGAGTCCTAGAGAGTGTATTATAGAAACCTCCTTAAGACTAGTGTCTATTTGTTACAATGTATATTGTTATTGTTGATTCTTTATAATGTGTTAATTAATTATATGTTGTTATCCAAACGCTGCCCGTTTATTATTTATTATATCGACGAATCTGCGTACCAACGCAGCGATGTGCCCTCCGGGACCAGGTCACATCACAACCCCTCTTAAGAAAACTGGAACACAATGTGTTTATTCTCACAGCCTCAACCTTTTTAATCTCTTTTCTAAGAATTAAAAAAGATAACTGTAAGGGTTAGGACCGTTGTCCGAGTTAATTATACTAAATTTTGTTTTTAACGATATGAATGCGATATGAATGCGTTTAGTATGCGTCTAGATCTCTGGGGTTGTTGATATCTTTGACAAGTTTAACCCTTTTACCGAGACGTTGTGATCCGTGTCCAATGCATGATTTGCCATGCTCGATTTTTCTGGTCTATTAAATTTAATATGTTATATGTGTTCCTTAAAACGGGTAATTATTGAACGTATCGTTTGACCTATACAGGCTGATTCATTTTCGGCTCTCACCATTGGGATCTCGCTTATTATTGGAGATAGAGTATAGGTTTAAATTTGACAAAGTTGTTAAATTTTGTGTTTGTTATAAATCCGTAAAGAAAATAGACCTGTGACAAATGACCTTCGTTATTTAAAAAAAAAACGCGAAAACCCCATTTTCTTCTTTAACCTGTAGCACCGACATTTGGCCTTGTAGAGAAAAAATAGGAACACGTCCTTGTGGCCTTTTCTAAACCTATATCCAGTGGTGTACTCTAAATTTTTATACGACGTTTTGTTTCTTTCTGGCCATCATCAACTATCTAATTTCTTATAGGCGCCATATTGTATATAGACATCTTCAGAAAGAGCTTTTTTTCTGATTTCAACCATGTACCACATGCTGACTAAAGTTTTTGACATTCGGTTTTATTTGAAAGAATCAAATATAAGATTAAATAAGGTAGCCATGGAATTTCAATCTGTCAAACATTTCATTTATTGTTTATTAATAATACAAAAATGTCATACACTAACGAAGAGGAACGAGATATGATAAATATTTTTTATTCTTCGAACCGAAATTCAACAGTAGCGAGTACAAGATATCTACAATTATATCCAGAACGACAACAGCCTCATCGTACCATTTTTCTAGATCTCGACAGAAATTTGGTCGAGAATGGATCGTTTACTTTGCCGCGTAATGGTCAAGACAACAGGAATTTAAATGAAAATCGACAAGATATTTTACAAATGGTAAATTAAAAGCGTGTTTTCAAATTTCATGTTAATCTTGTATTTTTATAGATAAATAATAATCCA